>JAQZBX010013144.1:0-40244 GCA_029593785.1 Cabassous unicinctus | reverse complement strand
TCTCCTCATTGCCTAAAATAGTATTGGATATATTGGTAGAGTGTAATTAATATTTGCTAAATAAGTGATTAAAATGTGTGAAACAAGTTGGCTGAATCATCAAATAAATTTTGACACAAATCTTTACATAAACTTTGCTCAAGGAACATGAAATTCTAATTACTAAAGTGATTAATCATTTACAAATTTCATTTTTGGAAATACAAATAACACTTTCTCAAAATTTTTACCCTTTTGATGAGCTTAAAAATCTTGTGTTCTCATCTAGACAATGGCACGGGCTTTTTAAGTATAATAAGTATTGTTGCCTGAAAATTGAGTTATTATATCTTCTCCATTAACCTATGTGCCAAGATGATTTTAATTGTTTTTTACTTCCCAGTAAATAATATGTTTATCATTTATATTATAAACCATAACTGTTTTTCCAACTTTAAAATTATACAAATATTGACTGCACTTTTCCAAACTGCTCATGGCCCTTTACTCTCCATTCTAAGATTTGTTTCCTTCCTATGTGACTATATTATTGTCAAAAACAGTGAAGGGTCTACAACTTGGCCTAGCTTGCAAACTAAAAAGTTATCTTGCCACAGTTTCAAGGGATGCTTAGAGAGAAGATATGAAACTCCTGGGTCAGAGACAAAGATAGTTTATTACTTGCCAGGATATGATGATAGTACTTGCCAGAGTAACAGCATTCTTGCAGTTTCCCTGAACTCCCATTTTCACAGGAAGACATAAAGTGGACCAAACAACATCTATACACACAGTGGGTTTCATTATAGAAGAGGAACTCTTACCTTAGAGAACTTGGATCTTTTATAATGGGCAGAAAGCATGCCCGCCCTTTGCTCTGGAAAGAGATACTATCTCTAGCTACTAAGGCTGTTCAATATGCAAACATCTCTGAAAAGGAAGTCTAGACCTAAGAGCATTCAGTTCCCCACTCTTAAGAGTACAGAATGCAGGAGACAAATATCTCCCCAAAATTAGGGCCCTTGATATTGCAAATGACAGAAATACAACTTAAACAAGCAAAAGCAAAAATTGAGCATACTAGATTAAATAACTGGGAACCATGGGATGATTCTGGATTCAAACATTGCTTGAGCAAAGTCATCACATAATAATTTCAGGAATTCTTTCTGCTTTCATATCTGTATTTTTCTGAATTGTATAGGTTGTATTTATTCTCTCTTAATTCAGAAGAGTTTCTACCAGGTGGTCAAAGATAGATGGATATAACTCTATAATATTATCCTGGCTAGCAATTTCAGAGGAAATGTGTTTTTTTTTTCACCCAGTATCCATTTATTAGTTCTAGATATATGACCCTGCTTAGGGTATGTGTTCAATGTGGGAGTCATAAATGTATCAATGCATTACTTACTATGATTGACCAGGCCTATGTCACGTCCTGACCCTTGTCTCCAGGGTGAGAATCTAATTCAATATAAGGAAAAATATGGGAAGAAAAATTCTATGTGTCACAATCCATTACGAAAGGAGTTTCTTCTCACTGGAAACAGAGATTAAAGAGCCACTATAAGTAAATACATTTATAGTGAAATACTCTAAAGTGGGGATGCAGAACTATTTCATGAATAATGGTTCATTTTTCATCAACATATTCTAGGGATGAACATGATCCAAACAATATGCTAGATTCTGGAAAACAATAAATAAAATTGCACATGACCCTCCTCTTACTGTTTCCAAGGAAATGACAGGTAATTTTTTCCCCATTATCCAAAGCAATGCAATATATTCAATAAGCTTTACTGCCATGGATCTGCTGTACCACCATTTCTTTCCCTCGGTGGTTTAAAATTCTTACAGTTTGTGTTTTGCTTTTCATTTCTTTGAATATTTTTAGTTCTAGATTTTTTAATACTTTTAATTCTTAACCACTCTTATTATTTACATTTATTTATTTGGTTTGCTATGACCGGCTGTCAGTGTAAGTCTGAAACAACTTTCCACCAAGTGCCTTTGTGCTGTTAGATGAGCAATTTCAAAAATTTTGTTTGTTTTGACTTGTGGATTTGCTTATCTTCCTCTCTCTCTCTCTCTCTCTTAAAAACACACATACACATATACAAGCACCCACTTGCATTCTAAACACACTCCATGATGCACATTCTGAAAATCCATTTAGTCTTACAATTGATTATTTTTCTTATTGGTCTATTGACATAATATAATGTTAGCCATTCATATTCCTTTTCATATTGATTAAATGTGATCCAATTGTCACTATTATGTCTATTAGTAAAAGAGTATGAGAATTCATTTCATGATTTATATAAAATCTATCAGTTTTGTTCAATTACCATATATATGAAAAAAGTTATCTTTATTGGACTATCCAGAAATTTGCTGAGTAGAAAAAATTATTCTCAACCACCATTTGTTTTGAGAAAGTTATCAGAGATTATAAAAGAGATCTGCTAGGCAGGTAAATGTTCAAACAATCCTAATTTCCTCCCATATTTTGAATTTAAATTGGTGAAAATCCTTGTCTGCATGACCTCCAGATGTTCTCTTCTGACAATCTCATCATCACTTTCTGCTTGAAACAATTTCCAACCTGCTCCCTGCAAGTGGTGGTCGAAAGTTGAGGTTGTTGTAAATTTGGGGTTCTGTTTCTTTTCTCTAAACCAATTGATACTGAATAAGCTATATATCAGGCTCTTCTATTTTTTTTCTTTTCTGTCTCAATTAACCTAAATAATATTTATAATATTTAATTTGCTATTTTCTTACTGTTAGATTAAGAGAATTTACAACAAATGCTTAAAATGCTTTTTTTTTTAACTTTTAAACACGAAGCCTTTGAAATGATTGCTGACTTCTGCTGCTAATATTTGTATCCATATGTGATCACAAATTGCATGCAGAGGAAACGCAGTCATATATTCAAGACAGAGACAAAAAATTCCCTGATGTTTCTCAAAAAGCTATTGATTTCCACTCATGTCTTTATGATCCAGACTTCATTGTTCAACAGAATGAAATGTTAAGCACATAAGATATCTTTTAGCCCAATGTTGAATACTGACAGTCACACACACACACACACACACACACAAATGTACTGGAATCTTGAATCAAAAAAGCATTAGCTATCTGTTTTCTAAAGCAGACTTCATTCTACAAGATTCCTTTCTAAAATGTTTGTACAGTAAATAAAAGAGGTTCCATACTGCATTCTATTCCAAAAATTGTTTAGAAAAATTAAATTCTATATTGTTTATTTCAATTGCAAAATAATGAAAAAAATAATCTGACTTCAAATATTCATTAAAACAGAGGAATTGGAATGCACCTTCCTTCCTCAGTAACAATCTCGCTTCTGCCAGCAAATCGCAACTTGACAGGTGGGCTTCCCTTATCTCACCTGGGAAACGGGCCTGGTGCTGCATAGTCCCAGCCTCCTGTTATTGTCAGGGATTATATATATAAATGATATGGCATGGAATAGATGCACATTAAATCGTGCCTAACATGTATTACATAGTAAGTTAGCAATTTATGTATGATTATTTAAATATCTATTCCCCCAATAGAATGTGGTTTACAAGATGACCAGAACATACTGCCTACCTCATCACTAGTATCTCTAACCCTTCCAAGCTTAAATATAGTAGGGGTTCAATGCACACTTGCCAAGTGAATTGTCTTTAAATGATTGAGAAAATTTTAGCTATTTCCAAAGCATGTTTACACTCTCCCTGAAAACAGACTTAAGCTTAAAATTTTACATCTATATGTATATATTATGTGTTTCTGAAATTGGTTGGTTTCTAAACCATCCACTTAATCACAGACAAAATTCTCCGAATAAAATTTATTTCCCTTTCCATTTGCAAATTTGGCACTAAAAGGATGCTAAAATTAACTAAAGTAATTAGTTAGATTAAAGGCATGAAGAAAAGACAATCAGATTATACTGAGGAAGTTAGATTTTTCATACACCCTTCTTTGAAAATGTACTAATGTGCTTTTAATTTTCACATTATTTTGATGGTTTTCTAATTAGCTTTCCAATATTCTCTTTTCTTGTTAAAACATAGGTGCAGACCACAAGCTAACAAATTATTTCTAATCATAACTAAGTTTTTCTGCCAAATTTTTAATATTTTAAGTCTTACAAAAGTGTATATGCTAATTCCCTTGAAATCATATGTATTAGCCAAAGGGGTGCTGATGCAAAGTACCAGAAATCTGTTGGCTTTTATAAAGGGTATTTATTTTGGGGGTAAAAGCTTACAGTTACAAGGCCCTAAAGAATCCAACTCAAGGTACCATAAGAGTCAGTTGCCATGTGTTGAAGCAAGATGGCGGGCAACTTCTGTGAGGGTTCAGCCTTCCTCTTTCCTCTTAAGGCTCTGTGGGCCCAGCTTCTACCAATCTCAGCTGTAGGCTGGCATAGGGCTCTGCTGCTCTGTTCTCTTCAGCTGCAAACTATCAGGTGAATGGCTCATCTCTCTTCCCAGGGCTGCAGGATCAAAGTTGACAAAGTTCTCTCCTCTGGTATCAATGGCAAGCATGTGTATCTTCTTCTGTGTGTCTTCTTGAGTGAGTGTCCATTTATATAACCCACCAAGGGGGTGGGGACTTAACCTGAGTTACACCCTACTGACATGGTCAAATCAAATCCCTAATCTTAACATAATTTAATCAAAGACATCTCAGCTGAATCTAATACAATCAAAGGATATCACGCCCAGAGGAACATACAAGTTTACAACATAATCTCTCTTTTTGGAATTCATAATCTCAAACTGCCACATCATATTCCTAGTGGCTAGTAAAGGAGAAACATGTAACATGAAAGAAACTGGCACAGAACGGTCCAACTGGAAATCAGCCCAAGAGAACATTTTTCTTCCTTAATAATTTTTCTCAATGGAATTTAATTTTTGTATTGTTCACAATACATGACATTCATCAGTGTGGAAATCTCCCTCTTCTTCCTCTCCTACCCCTCCTACTTCTTCTTTCCAAGGATGCTTTCTTGGACTGATATCACAATCTCCCCTGCCAAGGCACACTGGTGAGGTATTAGGCTGTGGTGTTAGCACCATTTAGCTTATGGGGAAACTCATTTATCTAAGTGACTCATCAAAGAGCATATTGGTGGAATTGCTCTGATATTCACACTGTCTAGCCCAACATAGCAAGAAGAGAATATCTTATGAAATGGTGCAATGAGATTTCAAAATATAAAATGAAACCATAATTTCATTAATTTATAATTTATAAGTAAATAACTGAAAGTCCTCCAAAGCTATGTTAACATCGCAAAATGCCAAGTGCATATGTTTTTCCTTTCTTCTCTATAAATAATTGATAGGAAAAGGAGTAACAAAGGAACCTACCAGAACAGCCCTGCCCAGCTTAATTCTCTACTTAATCTATATCTTGCTAGATCCATGAGAAAACCAACTGAGAATTATTCTAATTCGCCTTAAGGAAAATTAGATTCTGCTCAGAGTGTGCTAGTTAATTCTCATTATCAATTCTACTCCTTCTTCCTCAGTAAGAGAACCCCAGTTTTTATCTGGGCACATGTCTGTCTGGACTAGGACTGTATTTCCAAAGTCCACTGCAGCTGTGATAGACCTCATACCACATTCTGGACAACAGAATGTAACTGGAAGTGATTTTGACAAAATTTCATAAAAAGGAAGTCTCAGCCTCCTGTTATCTCTCCTTCCTAATTGCTAGCTCAAAAGAGGATGTTCAAGGAGTCCCCTTGAACCATGAAGTGGATGCTACATACTGAGGATGGCAAAGGATAACAACTCCAGGGGCTGTGGGAACCCTGAGATGCAAATCGCTATCTTCCATAGCGTCCTTCCCCCTTCGGGGTGACATTCAGTACTTGGGCTTTTCCAATAAATGTGAGTTCCTGGCACTAATGACTCTGACCCAGTAATGCTCTTTTTTATGGACTTTTAAAAGTCTTTTATTCAAACAGCTTCATTTTTGAACTTGATATTGGTTGCCTACAATGCCCGATTGCAATTACACGTAGGTCAAATATCTGCCGTTTTTTGTTACCTTCCTGCCTTTCATTCCCCAAAGGTTCTGCCACTGGATTCCATATAAGAAATGTGTATCCCATTGAGCAAATGTACTACCAAGTAAAAAAAAACAGAGACAAAATTCATGGAATTTCATGATGACATGTCATGATATAGGTGAATATGTAACTTAATGTTTTATTCAGGTATTTCAAAAAGTAAATTTTGAAAAGCTTAATGAATATTGGTTTGTAGACCTCTCTGAGATGGCTGCCTGGCTTACAAGTGTTACCATTTCCCCTTCTCTGGAAACAACCCACAAAATAATGGCATGAGACAACCAGTGGCCTGGTCAAGATATAGCTTCAAAACTGTAACAAAGAATTTTCAAACTGAAATTAGGAAAGCATTGGCACCCCTCCAATGGAAGAAATGAGGGGAAAGAAAATTTAATTGCTATTGTAACTGAGAATTAAGGATTAATAAATGAATGTGATTACTGAATCATTATCAAGATGCTTTCTCTTACTTTTGCCAGTATATTATAGAATAGGCAAAAGTTAATACCTGAAATTACTGAAACTTGTTAGGCTGGTTTCACCCTTGTTTATGGTTATTCCAAACTAGGCTCACCTTTGTAAGTATTTGCTATTGTGATGGTAACCACTCCACCCTCCCCTATTTGAATCCATAAAAACCCTAAACTTCTCAAATTCAGAGAGACAGATTTTAGGCCATTGGGCCATCTGATCTCTTTGCTATGATCTGGCAATAAACTCTTTCTCTTTTTGCAACCCCGATGTTTCAGGACTTGGTCTTTTGCAGTACATCTGGCAAGAACCCTGCTTTTGTTCACTAACACTATCAGTAGCCAGAGAGAAGATATTAATCTGGTTATCAGAAGCAAAGACAAGGGCAGAGAATGGCCTAATAGTATTTGAGTACCTGAATCCATTTGTCCTTGCATTTCTATTTGAATATTAATGGAAACTGGTGACTTGTACTTCATTTGAGTTTCACTTGTTAGTGAAAACAATTGACCATCTGTCCTAGGATGAATTGTGTCCTTCAAAAAGATACGCTGAAGTCCTAAAAAAGGCAACTGTGAATGTGACCTTATTTGAAAATAGGGTATTTGCAGATGTAGTCAAGTTCAGATGAAGTCATGCTGGATTAGGGTGGACCCTAAATCCAGTGACTGGAGCCCTTATAAAGAGGGAGGAGTTTGGAGACAAACACACAGAGGGAAGACAGAGGCAGAGATTGGAGTTTTGCTGCCACAAGTCAAGAAATGTCTGGAGTCCCGGGAAGCTAGGAAGAGGAAGAAGGGATTCTTCCCCTGAGCCCTCTGAGAGACCACGGCCCTGTCGACACCTGATTTGGGACTTCTGGCCTCCAGAACTATGTGAGAATAAGTTTCTGTTGTTTTAAGCCACCAGGTTGCCGTGCTCTATTATGGCAGCCCTAGAAGGTCAATAGACCATCTGACTTTGATAATGTTTTAGTTGTAGTAAATTAACTCCTTTTTTAAAGACCTGCCTAAAGCTTGTTTTCCAATAGCCAGCTATTATTTATCATCATTCCTTCTGATTAACTAGATATGTGTTATAATTTTGAAACAAAAAAGTGATATAAAGAAAGAAGAAAAAGTAAATAAATAAAAGTAAAATCAGAGCAGATGTAGCTCGGTGGTTGAGCGCTTGCTTCTCAGGTATGAGGTTGTGGGTTCAATCCCCAATACCGCCTCAAAAAATAAAAATAAGTAGTTTTAAAAAATGAAAACATAAATAAACAAATAAATAAAATCAAGACAATGGATGTGGACTCTACATCAACTTCAGCTGAAAAAACTTGGGGTATGATATTTTAGCTAGGTATCGATAATCATTGCCTCTCAGATCCAAATTCACTCTTAACTTCTTATCTGTAAAATGGATCTGGGTCCTTTAAATATTTTTTTTTTCCTTTTCCATTTCTCATGGTAATAAACTTGTCAATAGAAGATGCTGGAGAGATATTGCTGGAGGCAGGGGTCTTGCTTCATGGTTCTAGAGGTCTCTTTGCCGGCTTCTTGACAGCACACGTGTTGTTTGTTGTTGTTTTCAAATACTGCTTACCTTTCACAACTTTCTCCCAGTGCCAAGTGCCTGAAGGTTGAAGCTTTTTTCAGCAACTGATCACTCTGTTTTCTCCAATTCTTGATGCATCTAAGCAAGGATTCTCAGATATCATGTTGAGCTAGTCATGAGTGAGAATCTATTGTGATACCATTTATGAAAGTCAAAAGCAGGTGAAACAATCTATTGTCTGTTAGAGGTAAAAAAAAAGTGGTCACTGTAGTGAGGTGTTATTGACTAAGAGGAACCATGAGAGAAACTTCTAGAATGCTGGATTGATGTCTTGATCTCTGTGATGATTTCACATGTATAAACGTCAAATTCACCAAGCTGCACTCTTAGAATAATTGCACATTATACACTTGTTATACCTTAAATGTCCCTATCATTTCATCTGGTGAGGTTATGAACAAGATACTCTCTTACCCAAATTCTTTTGGCCATATAACATTGCTGTTTTTTTCCTTTATATGTTCAAAATTGTTTTTCAGAGAATCACATCACTGAATTCTTGCCCTCATAATAAGGTTTTGACCTCTATGTAGCTTTTAAGGGATATGTATCAATTGTAACTAGGGATTTTTTCTCTCTTTTTCTAATTTCTTGCCTTCCTAGAACCCTAGCCACCATTGTAGATCCAGAGCTCTGCCTCCACTTTATTGATTTATGTCCTGGATATTCCAGGACCAAATGTCTTCTGTGTGTAAGTCATGTCTGGCAGATGCCTGATTCTGTGAGACTGACACCTTGAGTTCCTCATTACTGTGACCCACCCAACTGACTAGACACCTGGGTACCAAGTCTGCTCAAATATAAATGCCCAAACACTTTATCCTATTAGCCAACTCCTACACCTAATTCCGGATCATTCCTCTTTTACTTCAAAATTTCTATTCAGTTCTGGCTAATTCCTCCATTTTCAGTTCCGTGTTTCCAAGGACAATGGTATCTCATGCCTGAATTAGCTGAAGCTTAGATAGTCATACTGTCATGCAACAAGCATTTATGTAGCACCTAATATTATCTAGGCTTGGGGAAAAACTGGGCATTAAAAACAATAAAATAAAACACAGTACCTACTTTTGTGATTTTGACAGGCACTGGATCAACTCACATGCCTCAAAACAAAAATTAAAGAACACATGTAATATTTAACCTTTAAGAAATGTTATTCTTTCTCTGACAATGATATCATAAGAAAGCTTTTATTCAAAAATTTGGTACTGAAAAATGTACCATAAGATATTCAGGATGCTAAACTAATATTTTATGTCAAGTCATTTCTCATGTTTAGAATGCACAAACATTTTAGATTCCATTATTATTTACCTCATTTATTTTTATGAGGTGTTTAAACTGGTCAGATTAATGTTGAAATTTGACCTTTGAAATATAAGGTTCTACTTATAAACTTTGTAAAAATAAAACACAGTTTGTTACTTTTGAGCTTTGAAGTTGTGTAGGGAATAAAGAAAAATGTGAAATGAGGTTGTGAAAACTTGTTTGTGGTATATTCTATTGATTTTTGTGTGTGATTTTTTGAAGATGTATGTACCCAAGAAAAACATATTCTTAAACCTTATCCATTCCTATGGGTATAAACCCATTGTAAGTAGGATCTTTCAATGAGGCTACTTCAGTTAAGGTGTAACCCACCTCATTCAGGATGGGACCTAATCCTATTACTGGAGTCCTTTATAATTACAATGAATACAGAGAGAGAGAAAGAAAACCATGGAAGCAGGAAGCTGAAATCAAGAAAGTCGAGAAGAGAAAGTAGAGACCAGCAGACATTGCCATGTGTCTTGCCATGTGACAGAGAAGCTAAGGATGAAGGTATTGCTTTGAGAATCTCAGAAAATTAAAACACCAGAAGTTTCCATTTGCATTGCCATGTGACAGGCGAAGGACCAAGAATTGCCAGCTGCCAGCCTCAGAATGCCACAGTCTTTGGGGAGAAAGCAACCTCTTGAGGATACCTTGATTTGGACTTTCTTTTGCCTCAAAACCATGAGCAAAAAATGTCCTATTGTTTAATGACCCATTTCATGGTATTTAATTGAGTAACCTAGGAAACAAAAACACTATAATGCATGATTTTTCATAAATTTTGAATAAACTTCAAAATCTCTTCAAAAAGAGAGTTCAACCTAGTTGAGGAGATATAACGTAAACACACAGAAAAGATAATTAACAGTCATACATAATACAATAAATAGTGCAGATATTTAAGACTCTGAGTCATTTGTTGCAGGAATAAGCATGGCTTGCATTTTCAGAAAAGTCTTAAGAAATGATAATCATGTCTACAGTTTTAGGTAGAAAGAGATGCAAGGAAACATTCCAAGTGTGGAAAACATACATTTTCATGATCTTTGATGTTGGTATAGGAATAAATAGTGATTTTTTTAAACAAGGAGAACAGTTTTGTTAGAGAAAAGGAAATCAACAGTGATCAGGAAAGATATAAATTTAGAAACAGATTTAAACTAGATTATGGAAAGTATTGAAAATCAGAGAACAAGTTTCTCATTTAGAAAATGGGAAGTCATCACACTTATTTAGTAAGAGGTCAATGATATAAAAATATAATTTTACTAGGGACATTCTATTCTGACTTTGTGAATAAATTAGTTGTACATTCAAGAAAAATTATAATGGAAAGGCAGCGGGGATAAGCCTTCACAATATTTAGTGGCTTTAGACATAATTGGATTATGAGGTGATAAGGGCTTTGGACTAGGTTGGAAAAATCAGAATCAAAAGAAGGACTGGATTTCAAAGACTCTTGAAAAGGAAGTTTGATTTCAAACTCTTTAGATGAAGCGTGGGAGGGGAAGTAAGAATGAATACTTCAATCAAAGATTGAAAAATTGAAATAAACAGAAAACTCAAAAGGAAATGTCAAATAGGGCAAAAACAGATAAGAATAACAGATAAGAGTTAAATAATTTTATAAAGCAAGTTCATATTTCAAGAAATTAGCACAAATGGAAAAATGCATTTCCATATCCATACATTGAAATGTTGCTAGTTCACTGTACATTTTGAGGTAGGCATGTATACTTCCCCTATATTCCAGTGAGATGATGTTTGTAAGCAGGGTCTGTGAGTACAATTTGTGATCACAATTTGAAAACAACAATATGAAGTGACTGTTCAGTATCCTGGAGCTTTCAGCTTAATACACAGCCAGAGACCCTGAGACTTTGTATGGCTATATTAAAATAGTTCATATCCTGTATCTACAAGGCTGAAGTAACTGAAGATCAAACCCAAAGTCAGATCCTAAATCTCTAATGCAACAATATACCCTTCCAGTTTTATGAGATATTCCTTCTGCACTGCCTCTTGGCTTCAGGGTCTTATCTCTGATTCCCGATCTGGCTGCAAAGGACAAGAAGATGCTCGTTTGAACTCACTTGGAATTTACAGCTTTTCGCCTCAAGCATACTATTCACATTTTTCCATTTCTGACTCCTGGATCTCTGGCATATGACATAGGCAGTCATGCACACATGCACACACACTCATACATCAGTGGTTGTGGGAAAATGCTTCTCTCTGTCAGTGTTCAGGTGAACAGTTCTGAGAGGCTTTCTAGACATAGTCAGAAGGTACCAGTGGGAATCCCAGTTGCTCATGACAATGGGAAGCTCAATAACAAACTGTGTTTTTTTCTCCCTTCTGGTTTTGTTTTTCCTCATCTCTTTCCTGCTCTACTGGATTATATCCCAGATAAACTATTGCTATTGTTTCAGGTTCTATGAGTGTGTGTGTGTGTGTGTGTGTGTGTGTGTGTGAAACTCAATCTAAGACTCTTGGCAGCAAAAGACATCTCAGGAAAGTTAACCCTCAGGTGGAATTCTGGAACTAGCTCACTCACTCAGAGGGTCATGAGAATGCCTTTGCTAGTGGAAATGGATTATGATAATCCCTGGTGTGCTGTTACTTTACAATGACAATGTGGTGGATTGAAATGAGGTACAAGTAGAAGAAGAAGCTTTGATTATGAGTTCTAGCATTCCAAGAAAAGAAATGAAAATTATAAGGATTGTGTTGTTGACTGGCTTCTACTAATTGTATTGGAAGCCTTGTCAAAAGAAAATGACAAACTCAGGTTACCCTACCAACACTTCATGGTATGCTGTGAAAATCACAAGAAACTGACCACCCCCCCACATACACACACACCCCAGTGTTTCAGATGTTATATGAAATTTCTTTGGGTGATAAGGTGCAAGCACAGATGGCCAGTCAGCCAAGACTGCATGGAAGGGCAGCTTTGTTAGATCAAAGGCGCTGGAGGGGGAGAGGGTTGAATGAGGGCAGTGGAGCATCCTGCTGGGCTTACCTAACCTAGGGTCCTGCAAGGGTCCATGGAGGGGGGTGCGGATGAAGCACATGTAAGTCCTAGGATCTTGCCTTCATTGTGACCAAGAGGGGAAGGGTTGGGTTTTCCTGTAGATGCTGCACAAAGAGCAGAAGCAGCAAGGGTTGTTTGTAAAAGCTGAGGGCAGCTTCTTATGATCCAAGCCTGATGGAGTTTCAGACCTTGTTAGTGAAATATATCACACTAAAGGGCAAGGGGCTATTGGGAGAAGGTGAAGGGGCCATTTGGAGAAGATAAGCATGGCTCTTATCATATGAACCCTTTGGAGGTTCATGCTTTCTAATTGTGGTTATGCCCAGGGCAGGGCTAACTGGAGTGGTTTCAAAAGGGAAACTTATGACTAAGCCAGAAAGGATAAAAAGGCACCAAATATAATTTCTTTTATGCCATGACACCCAACAGGGTTTGAGAAGCATCTCATCCCCTGGAAAATGTGCTGACATACAGACCCTGAATTTGATAGTAAAGGTGGCAGAACTGCAGAGGAGATGATTGAGTGTAGGCCTTTGATGTCAGACAGTGTCCTGATAGGAAAAGAGTGGGACATTGTGACCTTGAATATTATATTTGTGTATTTGAGCCAGAAACTTTTATACTCCCAGATTACCCTAAATCCTCAGGCTTTCAGAAGAAGCTCCACACCCTTGAAACCTGACCCAAGATAGATATCACAGAAGATAATGCTTGTCTGATACAAAATCTGCAACACCCTCCTCTTATTACCTTCAGAACAATAATTATGACCAAGGCCAAGCATAGCCCAAAAAGGGAAGTGCAATCCCTGATTCAGGAGAAAATAGCTTTCTTACTAAAATAGTTGCAGGACCCAGCTAATGAATGGCAGCAGGGATGAGGAAACAGGAGTAGTGACATACCTTTAAGGATTGAACAGAATGAGGTAGAGCATAATGATAGGGTAGAATTTCTTTAAAGGAAGCACACTCCTGAAACCTATGATTTAACATGGTGCCAGGAAGCCTGGAGCCTGTCTTCGTATGCTGCTGGTTGGGTTCTTGATTTTTAGACATAATGATGGCCTATAGTAAATGAACTAGAAATGTTGAACTTAAAGTGGTCACAATGATTAAGGAGGTATATGTTTTATAGATGAGACCTAAAAAATCCACTAACTATATTCCACAAGAGGATACAGAGGTTGTTCCCTTCAACCAGGCAATAAAAGACACACTACTGAGGAGCCATTGGCATTCTTGAGAACCTAGTGGTGGAATCCTCTGTAGACCAGAGCTAAAATTAGAAGATGTTGCTAAGAAAATGGACTGCCTAGTTTCATTATGGATGACGAGTTTTTAGACTACCAGATGCTGCCTGGTAGCACTTAATTGACAGAAGGAAAGTTGGTGATCCTTAATAGGAAGCAAAGCCAAGGTAGTAATCAGGATGCCTTAGTGCAGAGGTAAGAGATACCTGTTACCACCTCCACGGGAGGAGTCTCACCACATGGAGGAGAGAAATCATGGCAAATTAGAAAGCTAAGAAAATGAACATGAGGCATGAAGTAACTCTGTCCCCAGAGCTGCTTATCCTGAACTGGGTATTGTGAGATCAACAGCCATAAGGTCAGAAGGGCAAATCTGCATCCTGTTGGAAATTGTCACTTGGGAATCAAGGGTAAGAAGTTCCAGGGGACACCAACAAAGCACATAACAAAGAAGTTACATGACATGCAGTTACACTGACAGGTGGCTCAGAATTCTTTCACACTATCTCTGTTGCTTTGATTCTTCTTTCTCAGCTCACACATAAAACCTCAGGGGTTCATCTATGACTAGCTGAAAAAAGAAAAAAATAAGACTTGGTATAACGACAATTTGACAAAAAGAAGGACTAAGGCCAAATTAAAGTCTCACTTAGGATTGGGCTTAAATCCTGGTAAAGCAAACTTCTCCCAGTATCAGAGCTGTAAGCAGTACACTCTGTCACTTTGTGTAGAAGAAGAAGTAGCCAAGGACAATGAAATATGCAGCTTCCTAGGCAGTGACAAAAGACTTTGTTGACCGGTCATGGTTCTGAGTACACAGGATGGTAATATGAAAGGTAAGAAAGTCAGAGGAAGAGGCATATGGATGGATCTATGGGAGAGTACACAAAGCATGTGAATTTTGGTGTCTCATATCCATGTTTACACCACAAAGGGGGTATTCACTAATAAGGCTAAGAGGAACCCTTTCTACGCAGATGTTAGCCTCTCACTCAAGAACCCCGTGTTTGTCAAGGGAAGCATGAATGCAGCCACCATGGTGAGGTTAGGTTACAAAACAGGTCTATGTAGTATATCAGGCTATTGTACAATTTATGTGACATATTCTAGGGATAATTTAAATATTCTGCTGTAAAAAAGTTTAAATCTGAAACATTACATGCACTATCAGTGTGGTGAGTTATTCCTATCATATGAGAACTGAGACTTACTTAGGAACAGATATTCTCATTTTTCATCTTAAGCTCACCCCAGCTCAAACACTTATGACTATAAGGTCCAGTAAAATTGTCAGCACTATCCAATTGTTATTTCTCTCTTTCTCAAACTCTTTACTTGAAAATAAAAACTATTTGGTATGCTAATTAGTACCCATAATTGAATGCAAGATTTCTCCATGAGTAAAATAAGAGCAAATCAAGGAAACACACATAGTTTAATGACATTGCTTGTGAGTAGACTGCATTGAAATTGGTCTCATCTTCCCTAGGCCTTTTTGCTCAGTTCATTATCCCAGCAGATGAGGTTGCTCTCTGATGAGTCCTTTGTCATTGAAAGATTGTGATGGTGTGATTAGCTTGGTTTGAAAGCATTATATGCAGACTTATACACAAATTCTTATAACATAAAATGTATCATGCAAAGGATAAATAAATCAACTGATGCTATTACAAATATATGTTTTTTAAATCACTGTAGGAAGTATTTAAGTTAAATGAATAGAAAGCTTGACTTTTTTGCTAGATCTCTGTAATTAATCTATTAGAATCTTATGAAAACTGAGATGCCAGAACATAAATGTATTTTACTTCTATTTCTTAAGAAAAGATGATTCAATATCTAAAAATTTAGTAGTAATTCATTATACAGTAAAATTACCATGCACAGATTCCTAGAAATGTTGACTGTGACATATCTGAACAGATTTTTACTCCCAAAGGCCTGTCATAACTTGTGTCAAGTATAATTCATTGAATACAGAGATATTTGGGAAAAAAATAATATGTATTTATATAGTTAAGTATTATGGACTGTAATACATACTATATTTAAGATATTTTAATCTTTGTTGTTGTTATCAGGAAAAGAATCCATGAGGATTAATATTCCATTTATAGGAGTAAGGCTTATTAAAGAAATATTGATCTTTATATAAATAGTAAAACTGGTAAACTATAAAATTTTCAGGTAGAAAAATTCAATAATGCAGTGATATAACTATAAAGGCAGTTTATCTATGACATTATTAAAGAACATTCATACATTTTTGACCAATCCAATAACTTAAATCTATGTGGTAGTACTGCTGTTTAAATTTCTATCTACTATGAAAAAATTTTCCTCTATCTCAGTCTAGTTACTTTACCGTACAAACGTGCTTTTCTAAAATGTTTTGTATACTCAGATAATTTAGTAATTGGTTTTTATTACTATGTATCTCAATTAGTTCACAGGTAAGTGTGAATGTTAAATTTAATATATATATATATATTTTAAAACACACAGCAGTGACATAATAACATTCTTTACTTTGTTTCTCTCTTCCTTAAAAATAGGAAGAGAACAATAAGTGCTTAGATTAGCTATATTTTATGGGAAGATATTAATATGCATAGTTTATTTGCATAAAATTTATTTAATTTACTTTTCCATTTGTAGTTGATTAATATGTATCATATTCTAACGTTATATGACAGTAAAATGTCACCAAAAAAAAGGCAGCAGAAAAGTTTATTTAGCTGCTGAAATGTGATCCATGCTTTGTTTTTTAGAATTTTTGATTTTCCATATAATCTTTAAAAAATTACTAAATTAAAGGATAAATTAAACCAAAGCTTATAATGAAAAATGGAGAGAAATACCATGTTCATAGATAAAAATTCTCAATAATGTTAAGATATTCAAACTCCCCAAAGAAGTTACATAAATTAAATAGCATCCCAATCGATATCTCAGCCAGCATTTTTGTAGAATTTGATAAGCTCCTTCTTAAACATATATGGGAAATGCAAAGAACCTAAAAGAGCAAAACAATTTTGAAAAAGAAGCCCGAAGTTGAAGTACTTAAACTGGCTTACTTAAGAATTACTATTCAACAACAGAAATCAGAACAGTATGATATTGTCATAAAGATAAGATATAGATCAAGAGAAAAGAATAGGGAGCAAAACAAATAGACCACACATGTATGGCTAGTTGTTTTATGACAAAGATAGCAAGGAATTTTATAGCTCAAGGATAGAGATTTCAGCAAATGGTGTTGTAATGACGGGATGGCTCTAAGAATTGTACCATTTCTAAACAAACAACAACAACAAAAACTTGAAGTGGGTTACATATTTAAACCTACAGGCCTGAAAATTTGAAACTTCTAGAAAAAAATGGAAAAAATCCTTTTGACTTGGGGGTAGACAAAGATACATAAGCTATAAATAAAAATAGGTGATAAATTGGACTTCATCAAATTTAACACTTTTGCTCTTTAAAAGACATCATAAATGCCCTACACAGGCACACTCTATTGTAGGAGAAAATATTCACAATATATATTTCTTTTTTTTCACAATACATATTTCTGATGTACAACTCTGTCTAGGATATATAATAAACTCTTACAACTCATTTACAAAGAGACAATACAAATAAAAATTGACAAAACTATTTGAATATACACTACACAGAAGAGATTTTAAAATGACCAATCAGCACATGAAAAGATAATCAATATCACTAGCTACCAGGGAAATTGAAATTCAATCCAAAATGAGAAATCTCTACATATACATTAGGATGTCTACAATTAAAAGCACTGACCAAACCAAGTGAAAGAACTCAGGAAAACTGGCATAAGGATAATTATCAGTGTGATAGAAATTATGCCTTGATTGTGGTGATGATTTTAGGGATGTATACACCTGTCAAAATTTATTTAACTGTGCAATTAATATCAATTCATTTTATTCATATAAATTACATCTCAAGTAAGAAAGTCATTAGAAATATGATCAAAAAGACAAAGGAAATACTATCAGAGCCAACAATCAGGTGGGCAAATGACAAACTTCTATCATGTAGGAACTTGTAAGGATTTTTAGATTTTATTTTTGGCATAATGGCATGCTGCTAAAATGGATAAGAGTAGAAGGACACCAACTGATTTATGTTTCCAAACAATAATTTTTAGAGAAATATCTACAAATGTGGTAGTTTTGGAATGTAATGCATGTGAACTTAAAGGCAGAATTCTTGATACAGTAGTGATTATTCCATCTGTAGACAAAATTAGAGAATAGTCTTCTAACAGGTCAACATGGGATATTTGAAACCAAAATAAAAAGTGAAAGATGAAGAGAGTTGGAGCAGAGAGATAGATAAGTGTAGAAGCATGTTTGTAATATTGCAATTCAGAAAAAAAAACTACAAATGGGAATGTACGCTTCATGGGTGCATTACATCTCAGGGAAGACTTATAAGACTCATACTTCATTACAAAAAAGAATTTGACAAATTGGTAGGCACTGAGATATAAAATTCAGGGAATGAAGTGATTTGACTTTGAGTAATGATTCAACGTTGCTTGTATGATGACTTGATCTTACTTCCTTCTTAACTGTATAATCAAGCTATATCTATAATTCTATACCATCTATTTATGTACAAATTCTACTTGGTAGACAAGTTGGTTTGAAGATAGATACTTCCAGAAATAAATTTATGTGGCATGATGTTTGACAGAATAGACCAAACATAAAGAAGAAATAAAGTGAAACAATGTGAGTAAAACTAATGACATTTTAATGATAAAAGCTATCTGTTAGAGAAGCTGCCTTATGTTTAAAAGGAATCCTATACAATATAGTACTTTGAACATAAATAGCCATTCTTTTTTTCCTTTGAGACATAGAATGGCAACCAATTTTCTTCTCTTGTGCCAACTCCTTGAAGTTCTGTTGATTAAGATTCTGAGGTTGTAGTTCAACGTAGTGAAAATTTTTCCTTGAATACTTATTGATCTCCAGCATTGATTGAGAAAGCAAATGTCATTCTGATTAAGATAATCAAGATTTAAGAGGACTGATGGAGTAGCCCTAAAGAGGAGCTCTTAACCTGTAATGATGTCAGAGTACTATAAAATCCCCTGAAGTTTTAGGCAAGCATACATGAATGTATATATATATAATGTAAGTGCATGCACATAGCTTACATATTTACACACTTGTCTGGGAGTAAGCTCCAGAATTGTAGTGAGGATTTTTGTCATCCATGGTCTGCCCTTTTGTAAGAATCAGCATCCTGAAGTGTGCGGTGGCCTTTATCATTTGGAAATTGAATTAACCTAGTCCATAGCACCTGAACACAAACTTTTATTGAAAGCCCAGTCTGTAGGACAGAGCCTTGCTAACTTTAATTAGACCCATCTTTCGTCTTCCTCCTGGAAACAGAGTGAGATTGCATTTCCCACCTTCTGTCACATGAGTGTAGGCAATAGAATGTACCTGTAGTGGAGGACAAGTGAGTCACTTGAATGTCATGTTTTAAAAATTCCAGAACCACACAATTTAGGAGCCAGGTCCTTAGAGGAGAACCTCCTGCTAATCAGGACACCCATTTTAGAGCTCACATGGCTAAGATATAAATAAATAAACATCTTTTGTGTTAATTGTCTAGATTTGGGATTTCATCTGAATAGCAGTTAACTTTTCCTTAAGGAATACAGTCTGGAAAGTTTGTACAGTTTGATTTCTGCAGTGCAGAAGATCAAACTGAGTGGTAAAGAGGAACAGGGCACATGGTTAACCAGTTATATCAGCTGATTCAAATCTGGAAAACATTGCATGACTGATGTCCATCCTGTTTGCGCTTATATTTTTCAGGCAAATATTGCAAAAATACAATTAAAATAAAATAAAACCTTTAGATATGCAAGGTTAAATGACTCAGAAAATGGAGATTTGCAAAGGTAATTTGCTTGCTTGCAAAGTTTGTATAAGGTATACACGTAATTGAGATGAATAGATGGAAATTGTAATATCTTCATATAATTCCAGCAATATCAAACAACAAATAGTACTTTGTATTTTAACAGTGAGGTCCAGCATGAGTTTTGTTGGACGGTAAGCTTTGACACAAATAAGTAAATGAAGCATTATGCCATTTTACATGTGTTATTCTTTACCAAATGATAAATTTAAGATGGTAATTAAATTCAGCAACAATTTGCTACTTTACAGTTTTTGCAATGAAAAGACTGATTGGACAAGAACTAATTGTATATTCAGGAAAACATAAAGATTTGTATTCTAGAAAACCTATTTCTATGTTAGTACTAATAGAGCCATAATTAAGATTAAGGAACATTTTTATAGATACTATCTGAATGATAATGAGCGGAATGCAGAAGATGAAACAAAGATTATGAAATCTTTCTTACAAAAAAATTCCCAATAGAAACAGACTGAAAAAATTATAATTTGTATAACATTTAATGAAAAAGAACAAGGAGAATGAAAAAAGGACTATTTACCCCTAGATACCCATTCTTCCTACTCAAATTTATTTTGTTGTCTCTTCAAAATTACTTATTATTCATCATTAATGATATTCAAACTAAAGTAATACTCAGTTTCACCCTTCTTTGGTGATGCTATGGGGCAGAATTCTCTCTTGGAATGTATTTACCCACATATATTTTAAGCTGGATGAGACACATTTCTAGAACTCTGATATATGTAGACACAACAGCTTTAATTGCAAAAGTCTGCAGTTTTTAAAAGTTTGAAAGATCTGATAACGTCTCAATTTCATAGACTGCATTGACATATTTTTCATTTGTACATGAATCTTTAAGAAAATTATTCATATAAGATTTATTATTTGTCAAATATCAGCATAAAGAAGATTTTATTTACATTTATTTGCAATACGTTCGAAAAAAGATAAATCAATCAGTTTTGGAATTCTGAGAAATAAATCAAGGCAAATACTGCAGGGCTTGACAGGGATTCTGTCTTTGACTTAGGCTTTGCCATTTCTTCACCGAAGTGAGAAAACTATAGTTCAGGTTGGGTAAATCTGCCAGTGGAATTCCTTTTGTTGTCTATGTGCATTTTTCATGCAAATCAGCACTACTGGGTGGGTGAACGCTGGTCTTCAGCACTAACTATTAATTTAGAGAAACACTGGCTGGCAAACCTCTTTTACTTTTGGTTATGTCTATATCGTCTCTAATACTTTTTCTAAATGTCTTAAGTACTAAAATATACAAATAGCTAGTCCTAAATGAGAGAAGTTGGAACCATAAAATAGTAATATGAAACTATGTTGCCAGTTTCAGGTAGTTAAAGAGATCATATGTTTTCCAATTAACTGAGGTAGACTGTTTTCCCATCCTTTCCCTCTGGATTAAAACTTATGTCCAAGACGAGTGTCTGAAATCACCACAGAAGAGAGAATATTCCATCATGTATAGGTGTCAACATTTTTTTTCACATTCTCTTGTGAATTTGCTATTTACAACTACATATTTACTAAAATACTTTCTGGATAAAACTGCCTACAGTAAATGTGTTAAAGTATTCTTATCATGTTCCAGACGTGCTCTGAGGCCACGTTTTAATGTAATTTGATACCAACACATCTATTAATTTCCGCATACAAGTATATTTTCCTGGAAAGAAAAACATATCTAAGGACATTTTGATTGTTCCCATGGTGATTACTACTAGATAGTATGAGGTTATATCTAGGTTTTTGTCTTCTCTCTCAAGCACAATTTCCCCCTTAACTGAAGATATTCAAAAATAAGGATAATAGCCAGTTTTACTTTGTTTTAATGAGGTAAACCTTTAAAATATATCAGAAAAAATAGAATATCAGGATTTTTTTTAGCTATGACATGAAAGTTAGTAAATGGATATACTTTCATTATAAAAATTCTTATAATAAAGAAGTTTAGAGACTATAATTTAATAAAATCTTCCTTCACTATCTAAGTATTCTTCTTTAGAGGTGATTACAGTTCCTTCCTTAGAGAAATCATAGTTATTTTCCATGTGTAGTCTACCTAAAACTTATAGTAGATGCAACTATTGTATTAATTTGATTTTTTATAAATTACTATTTATATTTGCCTAGAATTACAGAAATCAGTTCATATTTCTTTCTCTAAGTCATGATATTTTGAATGACTGAGACTTGACTAAAACGTTAACTCTGCAAAAGTTGCAAGAGTTGGTAAATTCATAAGTTTTCTTAGCCTCTATTTTTTAATCTCTAAAATGGGAATAATAGTAATATACACGTCAAATAATTGCTGGAAAAGGTGAGTGAAATCATTGATTTTAAAGTTCATTTGTAACTATAAAGATCCTTAAAAATGATTATTTGCAATTATCATGAGTATGATAAAATTCATGTTCAAGATTCAACTGAGTAGCATTAATAAACTTACCTAGCAGAAGCATCTTAGTTTTGTGTGAAATATTCTATGTACAATGAAGTTTTTCAGTTAACTAGACTGTAGTACATGATTCTCCTAAGAGATATTGACTGTTTATACCAAAGGCGGAAAGACGCTATTATTTAATCCAAAGCAAAAATGAAATTAAAAGTATAGGAAATTAACATCTACAAATTCGAAGTGGGAAAATATCTTCTGCAGCACATAATTGGAATGACTATCACAGAAAAATGTTATGTGGCTCGTCTCTGAAATTTTTGAGTAAGTGCTTAAAACTCTTTAATTAAGGTTTTTTAGTTGATTTTTCCACTGAAGATTTTTTCTCACGCATCTCACTGATTTGTTTTTCTCCTGTCCTCTATTCTCCCTTGTTGAGATTTTATCCATTAGTATTATGCAGATTGGATAAAGCAAAACGCTAGCAGTTCTCAGCAGCTTTACTTACTACATAAATTTGTTCCTCTAAAGAAGATATTTGAAATTATCCTCCATTAAATCTTTTTAAGATTATTTGAATCTATAACACAGAGTTTGGGAGCAATTTTAGATTTCAGAATCCATTAGCATGCCCACTCAAACCAACCTATTTTGATAAAAGCCAGAATTCAAGTATTCCATCTCACTAACCATGTAAAATATTGAAAAGTCATGAAAATATTGGATTTTCAGCACACAATCTACATCTCTTGACTAATCCAACTTTTGTAAGGTCTTTGTCTGACAATCTAGTTTGATTTTCGATTCACAAAATTGGCATTTTGAACTAACTGTCACTAAGGAATTTTTTGTAGAAATAAATGCTGTAGAAAATAGCCCATCTGTGGGTATTTAAAAAGTCACCATTTTACTACCAATGTATAATAAAATATTTGCGAAAACCATAGCCTGAATGGTAAGAAACAAATTATATTTGGTCACACATAACCATATCAGAGATCCAGGGCACTTAAAACCTTTAAAATTTCAAGTTTTTATTTAAATAACACCAGCAGATTAATCATATATCCCTCATGTTGCACTCAACACGCACCTTCTGCCTGGAGTTCACAAAATATTCCTCACATGAGCTTTGGTAACTGGGCTTATTGCAAAGGCAGAATTGCCCACTAAATTTTCTCTAAATTTCTTCATTAATCCTGATCAAAAAGTTAGGCAGGTTTTGGAGAAACGGTGATTCTACACGTCCAAGAAATATTAGCACAGGGAACGACATATGGGAACGCTATGTGCTAGTCGTTGTGATACTGCGGATTTTATTATGAGCATTCGAGCCTGTTCGAATGAAAGTTCTTGCCCTTCTACTTCTAATCCTTTGATGGCCATGAGTTTTTCCGCCAACTGGAAAGAGCTGCGCATTCTAGCAGGGCAAAACTTTCTGTTTTCTGGGCTGAGTTGAGAGAATTATCTATTCTCTCTGCTTTCTTTCATTTACCTAATTGAAATGTGTTGTCACCATGAAGGGCTACAGAGCAAATCCTCAGCAGCTAAAAGGAAAAGAAAGAAAAACCTGGCCAGTCGCTAATCAATGCCATCATTCTCTCTGCCTTGTCAGTTAGCCTTATGCCCTACAGCACTGCTTGAAAAATGGGTAAATACCTAACCTAGAACTTTGTTTAATCATCCAACTTACCCTGAGTAAAAGCCTCTTTTGCAGGGTGAGGGGCTGGAATAGAATAATAGCATAACTTACAGGCCACTGGAAAAAGCCTCTCAAGATTTTTTGTTCTAGATTCTATTATGCTTGTTTACTGAAAAAAGCTTACTATGCAAATGACTGTATTGGGACCCATATTTCTAAACACTGTAGTTGTTGGCATCTAATTGTACAATTTCCCTTATAATTATTGTCTACACCATCTTTACTAGAATCAAAGTATGCTATACATCAATTACCTGCCAGATTTTTCTGTAATTTATCATCCAGTAAAAAAGAAAACAAAAGAGGAGTCCTGATTCAGAGGTGTCAAACTTTTATTTTATCCATTAAAAAGACCCACATACCAACTTGCTACAATTAATTAACTCATTCATTAACTCAACAAATATTTATTGAGCACCTGATGTTTTCTATGTGCTGGAAAAATAGCAATGAATAGAAAAGTGAAGCTTATCATTTTTGAGCCAATATTACAATATTACGGTGAAATTAGTATAACATCTTCAAAGAAGAAAGGGTATCAACAGAATAAAACAATGCCTTAACTTAGATACTTTTTGTTTTATATAAGAAAAGTCCTACAACATCCTTGTTTTTATTTCATTTAGACTTCTAATGAATTGTTTTTGAAAGAATTGCCTGCAGTCGATGGACTTATGTTAGTGAAACACCTTCCTAGACTAACCATAATATTCTTAAAACAAAATAACACTCTTACCAGTATAAAATATTATATTCTTGTAAGGGCAAACAACTTGTGGGTTATCCCTCTTAGTCCATTTAAAAATGTATGCATGTATTTTATTCTCATTATTACTATATATACACTTATATTTCACCATTTATCTTTCACAAATGTCATGTCTTTGTTTCCTGTTTTTACTGTCATATCTTCCTGGTTTACATTTACTTTTCCTGCATAATTTGATAAATCATATTCTCTATGAATTATCTAGACTTAGGCTTCACAGAGTTGAAGAATTAGACAAGACGCTAAGGCCATTGAGTGAATCTTCAGTGTTCTTGAGGCTGGAACTAGGTGGAAAACAAAAAAACTATTAAAGGTAGCAGACATTTTCAGGACAGTGCCACCATTTTTCTTAGTGATAATACTTTTCAGTAGGTGTGCTTTTCAAATAAAATGCGATTCACTGAAGTAACAAATATTTGGTTCACATTAGTTTTATCTTATGTTTATTTTCAGAGAGCTGCAACACACATACCTTAAAATTTTGTGCTTATCTCCAATTTTATATACTTCTAACTCACCCTATTATTCCCTAAAGGCCAAATATTACATAAAGTTCAAAAAACTTCGAAAAACAAGCCGGGGCACCATGCATTCACTGAGCTGTGGGAGAAGTCACAAATAGAGTTGTGGAACTCCGTCCCTACTCTGAATTTTTGATACTCGATTCAGTAGAGATTCAAAGGCAAATTACAACCACCAAGTTCCTGTATTTGTTTTTATTAGACTTCATCTTTTAAACATGGGTCTGTTTCTTTATATGTTTGTGACTAGTTCCAAGTATTTAACTCAATGACAGCTATTCCCTCTTTTCTCAAAGACTTGATAGGCATAAAATATCTGCAAGTTATTTACGTAAACATTGGCTGCATTGCAATACTCTGCCAGCTCGCTGAATTCTTCAGCTTTGAAATGCTGTGTTTAAAAGCTGCGTAAGCAGCTATAACTCGCGATATCAAAATGAAAATAGATTTTATATGTTTATATATATCAGCACAACTCATATTCTCCTTACGAACAGCAGTATTAGGATCACACATTTACTTACACAATTTCCTTTTTTCCTTCATTACCTTTCCTTTAATTCATTATTTCCAATTTCTGGTGCATTTCATCAATCTAGAACCACACAGTCTTTTATATCCCTTCAGACATGGCATGTTTCTATATTTACTGTTATTTCCAGGGTTATGTTGGGGCCCATGCCTAAAATAAGTATTTCACAAGCAGAACACATTCTGCAAACCTTGCTGCATTTCTAAGTAGAAGTACATCCATGAAAGAAGGTTCATTATAGTTTCAAATCTCAAAAATTCTTTCAGGTTCTTGCTGTTTTCTTTCTTGTAGTTGTTTTGTTGGTCTTTTTTTTTTTTAAATACTAAAGAGACTCATGAGGCTTAGAGCTAATTATACAAAAGTATAAGAGAAATTAATAGGGAAAGCAGTGTAGTGTACTGAAAATTATTCTACACTTAGAAGTCAGGGAAATCAAATTCTTATCTTGGTTTTTCCACAGAAAATGTGGTTGACCTTAAGCATTTCTTCATATCCCTCCAGGCTTCAGATACATGATTCATTATTTCTGTAAGGGTGGGCAATAAGATCTCTATGTTCTCAAAATCTGTGGTTTTGTGATAGTAGTTGTGAAAAATAGTGATCTACTATAAATAATTTTATCTGAAACAGAAGCAATAGCTGGAAGTTAGTGCCCTGGTCCTTCAACGTCCTCATAGCTACCGATTAAATGTGTTGGACTTCATGACCGATGCTCTGTGTGCTAAACATTACAGTCCAAAGGTGACTCTGCCACACTTTATGCACCATATTCTAACTAACAATACGTGTATAAATTTGCAGTCAGGCCAATCATCCTTTCCTTGGTTTTCAGATATTTTACTTATATGCAAAAGTAAATAAATACATGAATGTTACCATTGTCTATGAACACAGGGTTGACCAAATCCATCTTATTAAATATTTTTATAAAATTAAATATTTCCTTTGTCTATGCCCACCATTTATAGTACTTCCCTGGTTCTTACATGTTTAGAGAATTTTCATACCCAGTGGCGTGCTGTTCTTTGTTTATCCTTCAGTTTCTTGTGACTGTTTACATAAGGAGGGATTTAGTGAATATGAATCCTTCCCTCCAAAACTGAGAGATGTGGAATAAGGGGTTAGCAAGGCAGGGTCATCGTTTTATTTATCTGGCAGCTGCTTATAAACTGTCTCTATGCAGAGGGGCTATTGTCAAAATCTCAGATTGGTCCTGGTGAATGCAGATGCCCTTTTACCCCATAGTGCTCACTTCTACCTAGCTTCTTAATCCCCCTTGTGGGAACCTTAGCTTTAGTGCCTCTAGTGGACATTTTGGTATACTTTTATGTTACCATTTCTTTTGGACTGCATAAACAGTCTTTGAAAAAATCATCAAGCAATATGTACATAGCAAATTGGTTAAAATGTGGGGCTCAGAAAACAGACTGGCTCTGTTTGAAGCTAATTCTTCCATAAAGTAGCTATTCTTTCCACCTTCTTTTCCTTATCTAAAAATGGGGACAATAAGGATAACCTCTACATAAGATGCCTTGAGAATTAAGTGTTAATACATATTAAGTGAATGAAGCAATGCTTAACATATAACATATATTTGGTAAATCATAGGCATTATTTTTGTTATTGAAATTCATTAAAGCTATTTATTTTTTCCAAAGGATTGAGCCTGTACATGAATATCCTTCACTGACATTACTGTCTTCGTTTTCTTGTTTGTAATTTCTTTATGCAGTTCCAAGTGTGACCACAAAAACTCCTCTTCTAGCCCTTTTAACCATATCAACTCCCATCTCTCAACCATTTTGAAATTACTGAAAGTTCTTATGAATAACAAAGACTCCTTTTAACTTTATGTCTCTTGATATTCTTTCACTATTGCTCTTATTATCTTTGATTTATTTACATTAGAATCCTATTATTCTACCAGTTCTATGACATTTGGAAAGATATCAGTTTACTGTGTTTCCTTGTCAGTGTAATGGGGATAATAAACTATGTATCATGAGATTTTTGTGCCTTTTAAATGATCTCATGCATAAGCGTAGCACAGTGCATAGCATATAGAAAGTGCTGAGGATATATTAGCTTTATTTCCCAAAATAAAATACCTGGCCACATCCTGGAATGACTTCAAGATTTTAATAATATTCATGGTAACCAATATTATGCCTTTCATATGCTCAAAAATACTGGAAAATCATCCAGCAAAGCAAGCTCATAAGCTAAATTCAACATTCAAGTCAGAGTGAATATTAGAGAATTTCTAATACAACTTTTGTTGCTATATGAGGAAAGTGAAGTTTTTCATTTCATAATAAGATATGAAATATATTTAATTGGAATAAGTATGTTGTATTTATATCACAATGTAAATGATTTAGAATTATTCTCTGGAAACAAAAAAATGGAACTTGCATTTACTGAACACCTAATTTATACAATACACTAGATTTTGAACTATACCAGACTATTTTATTTTTGTAGCTATCTACAAACTGACTGTCTCCAGCATCCTGCATGTATTACAGATGAAGTCAAATCTACTAATTTTGTACACTCCACAGCTATAAAAGCAGAATCATAAACATTTAAAAGGTATGAGTGAAGTGCAAATTAGATGCCTAACATACCTACTAAAATTGTTGAAATTGGGAAAACAATAACAAAAACTGAGATGGCCAATTGCTTGCCATAAAGTGGGAGAGCTCTTATACCTTGTTCATTGGAATGAAAAATAATACAGTCTTTGGAAAATATTCTAGCAGTTTTCTGTAAACATTATTTACCATGCAATATGTCAATCACACTCCTAGGTATTTATCCAAGAATAATAAAAACATATCATCATACACACTCACACAGACACATGAAACCCTGCACCTGGATGTTCAAAGCATTTTTATCCCAGTGGCCAAAATTCTTGAAACAATTCAAATACCCATCAATTTGTGAATTGATAAACAATTCGTGATGCATCCATATAATAGAATATTGCTCAGGAATCAAAAGGAATGAACTACTAACACTGCAATAACATAGATGAACTTAAAATGCAGAATGGTAAGTGTATTAGCTTCCTATTGCCGTTGTAACAAATTACCACAAACTCAGTGGCTTAAATCAACTCATATTTATTCTCTATCTTTCTAGAGACCAGAAGTCCAAACTTGTTTCACTGGCTTGTTTCACTGGTTGAATCTGTGTCCTTGCCTTTCCCAGCTTCTACGACCGCCTGGATTCCTTGATGTAGGACCCCTTCCGTCTTCAAAGCAAATCACTTCAGTCTCTGCTTGTCATTACATGTCATGTTCCTTTAAAATCAGATCTCTGGGGAGCCGATGTAGCTCAGGGGTTGAGTGCCTGCCTCCCATGTACGAGGTCCTAGGTTCAATCCCCAGTACCTCCTTAGAAAAAAAGAAATAAAATCTCCGACTATCCCATTCTTTTAGGGACACATGTGGTTACATTTAGGGCCCACCTGGATAATCCAGGATAATCTCCTAGTCTAAAGGTCCTTAAAATAATCTCATATGCAAAGTCACTTTTGTTATGTAAGGTAATGTTCCCGGGGATTGGGATATGTATATCTTCCAGGGCTACTATTCACAGTATATGCTAAGCAAAAGAAGTCAAGCACAAAAAAACTGCATGTGGTATGTTGGATTTATATGACTTTCTGGGAAAGGCAAAATTATAGGGACAGAAACAATATCAGTGGTTGCTAGGGGATGGAATTGGCATAATGCAACTGATTAGAAACAGGTATGAGGGAGATTTTACAGTGATGGACAATATTATGATTGGGATTGTGGTTGCACAAATCTATACATTTCTCAAATCTCCTCGAATTATACACTGAAAAATGGTGAACTTTTGCAGGAACTTACACTTTAATAAGTATGACTTTATAAAGGAAAATAATTTTTTAAAAACTACTGTGAATTTAAAAATACATGTAGACATGATTGAAAGATGGGATTTCTAGAAAGGCAGTGTGAAAAGCTCAGGGAACTGTTTTGCCAAACATTTACCTAGCAAAAATTATTTAAAAATCTAACCATTTGTAGTCTTGGTAATTTTACATACATATATTAGCAAATGTAGACACATTTATTCAGGAAAATCTGCTAAATCATGGTAAGAAGCACTGTGGCATTTAAGTCACAACGCACCCATCATCACACACACATCCCAACTCAGTGTGGGAGAAGCTCCATTCCAGGCGAGTATGGGGCATGCTGCTGGCATCTCTCATCCCCCCACCTTAAGCCCAGTCTGTGTGGCTTCTTTCCCCTACCCAGTGCCTGGTAGCAGTTGTCCCTGCCTCAGCCCATCTTCAGGGCAGGAAGTACCACACTAAGAAGGGAGCCACTGTTTCTACCCCCAGCTCTGGTGCAGAGGCACAGATTCTGCCGAGAGAGACAGACAAGGGGACTGTCTTTATTTGGAGCAAAGAAAATTTGGCAAAGTTCAGGCTCAAGAGTTTTGTCCAAAACAATGGGGGTATTGAAAAGTAAGCAATTAAGTAGAGGCTGGTAGCTATGGGATTAGTAGCAACAAGTAAAACAGTAAACAAGCAAAATAGTAAACAAACTAGATACTATATTCTAGCAATCAATCTGGAATACTAGGCAGTAATAAAGAAATATGCATCTAATAACAGAGCCCTAACATGCATATTTCTAAATAAGATCTTATACTGTTACTGGCAATGTCATTTTTTAAATGCTTTTGCCATAATCACCCTGTTCTTTTAGAGTCCTTAATAACACAAGAATGTTATACATATAAAAACATAAGGAAGAAATTCTAAAATTAACATTTTTGCAAGTGAAATTGACATTTTTTTTTTCCTCATAAGAAAGGCCTTATAAAGAGTGAAAAAGAAATCAAGCTCTGGCACCAACACTGTAATTGTATTGGTCAATGAAAATGCATTTTTGAAAAATTGTTGCTATGTAATGTAACAACATAATTGGCACTTTGCATAAGTTTCTAATCAGTAAGCATGAACAGTTTTCTTCTACGTGAAACTTCAATAAAATGGTATTTTTAATACAAGATTTTAAGATTACAGTTCCCAAGTGAAAAATAATGACTTCTATTTAAATAAGATTTTTGTTCTGATGTGTAATCTCCAGTCGACCTTTGTGAGTGTTCTCTCCACAACACTTTTTAGGATATGGGATGAATAAGCTAGAGCAAAACCCCTAATGTCAGTCCTGAGGAGGAAATCTAGAAATATGATAATAGTAATAATAATTAACCAGAATTTTTTCTGTATTCTTAGACTATTTTTGAAAAAAATCATCCTATAAATAAATACAATACACAAAAGTAAGGAACCTATTATGAATTCTATTGAATACAAATTTTGTCAAATCAAAGCCACCAACCTTAAAATAGTCTTCCTATTTCCTTTACAGATATTTAGAGTTTGGACCATGTTTCTCTCTCTCCACTGTGTGAGTTCTCCTCTGGTTGTGACTACAAATATAAAGTAAATCCTCAAGAACACTCAGGAAGTACTAAGGAAGAGCTATTGGGAAATAAGAAAACAGCAAAGAGGAATGGGAAATAGGAGAACAGCTTCACCAGGCTGATTTTTTAACTCCCCTTAAGTTTATCTGTATCCATGTTTTCTTTAATTCTTTATTTTCCTTTTAATATGTTCCAGCCTAGTCCTACGGGCTGAAGGTAACACGTTTCTGAGAGCATGCTTCTCCATTACTTCTTTTACTAGAGAGAACTGGGTTTGGGATTAGAACTGAGGAAGAATTTCTTCTCTGCCAGTGGGATTTCAGAAAATTTCTCAAGCTCCCTGAGCAATCATTTTCTATTTTCTAAGGTAAAGATAATGCTACCAAACTTTCAGGAATTGTATCACGATTTGAATGAAAACGTTTTCTTATTTTCTTATTTTTATAAATACAGGAGAGGTCTGTTAAAATGTAATTAGGGACAATTTGAGATTTTACCCTATATTTAGGTAGATAGCTAGCTGGCTAGATGATAGAGTAGATAGATAGACATATTATGACTATATAGATGTTCCTAAGTGCCCTCAGGTACCTGTGTCAAAGAGTAGAGCTTTATTTGACACAAGCAAGCTCAGCAGCCAGAAAACCATTCTAGCACCCGTCCCTTCCGCCCAGCAGACCACAAGTCAGTGTGTTTAGAGCACAAGGGATAAAACCTTACATACGTAGCAGAATCTTTCTGTAGATGAGGGACCTAGAAATACGAACTTCTCCCCTTTAAAAGGGAAGAAGAGACAAGTAACCCTATCAGCTTCTGGGGGAGTCTCCTTGGAGATGGTCTGGGAAGCATCCTGGAATCTTACTCTTCAAACCCTCTGGAATGTAAATCTGTCTTTCCTAGGGGGAAGATAAGGTGAAGGTTTCAAAGTAAACAGCCCAAAGTTTGATCCCTTTTGAAGTGTAAACACCTAGAAAGATTAACGAAATCCTTCTTGAAGTTTCTGGGTTATTTAGTCACCCTCAGAGCTAAACCAGGCTCTTTTGAGACAAGAGGTTTGTTATCCTTTTAGATGGAAGCAAATATTTCCACTGTTAGAGAAATAAATGGCTGTGGAACTGATTCTTACGGTACATGAAAAGTATATTTAGGAGAAACTGGATGCAAGCCTTCTCTATTTTCACAGTATATCAATTTCCATGGCTCAGGAGCCCAAGACTTTATAGAAACACTAAGAAATCCAGAGAAGACTTTTACCCCCTCCCCCAGGTCCTCCTATTGTCATCCTCATCATTAGCATCATCATTAGCATCCTCATCTTCTAACAAGGGGATCTGAAAAAGATTCTGTTGATCACCAAATTTTATCACCACACTTCAACATCCCTTTCATTTTTCCCTCTTGAAATATTTTATATTTTCCCTGCCCTACCCATATCATACCTGACTTTTAAACTTTAGTACCCTTACATATGTTTTCTGGAATCCCCACTCCTTAACAAATTCTTTTTTTATTTTTTTATTTTTTCATTTCCTTAAATGATCCTGCTCTCATAATATGTTAGCATTGAACAGAAGCTTAGAAATCACCCAATCTTTTAGAGGTAGAAATGAAGGCAAAAAATCATATAAGTAGGTGATAAATTTTGCAAAATTATTAATGATCATAACCAGCTTAACAATTCAACCCTAGACATTTTAGCAGGAAAAAGTGACTGAAACCAAGAGAATGACACTCTACTGGGATTTTTATTTTTATTTTTTTAATCACTAATAAGCCCATTGTTTACATATCATAAGAAACCCAATCTAGGGTTGCAAATTTATATGCTAGTGGGTGAGGGAGCTGTGCCCTTTGGGGCAGGGAGGAAGAGGTCCATTTATAAGGAGAGGAATGGTGTTATAGGGCTTTAAGACAAACAGTAAAACAGTTCTTTTATGGAATGGTTAAGTGATTGCATTTTTTAAATTATCTTCCTAGAATGAACTGTCATCTATGTAGCTTTGTTGTGTATGAGACATTGTGGCAAAATGAAAAAGATACTGAGTTGGGTAAAAGTATCTTAAATATATGTGATAATATTTTCAGAATTTGTACTTATTTAATGAGATAGAAGAAAGACTTTTTGGAAATAAACATAATTTGTAAAGGTTTATTTCTAAACATAGGCATAAAAGATACTCTGGTTTTTAGGCAACTGTTTTCTGGAAAATGCATTCAGGTATTGTTCAATTATTTGGCAAACTGACAAATTAAGTTTTTCCTCTTTATTCCATGTTCTTTAGAAGGAGCCCTGACATACTAAGGGCACACAATGAAGACAAACTTTAGAAAATAAAGAGAAAATTGTAGAGTTATTTTTTTATTCCTTCTGGAGAACATTATTATTATTATTATTATTATTATTTTGGTATACATATATGTATATATATTTGGTATATATATTAGAGGCCATTATGCCTTTTGACTCTAAGACAGTCTGAGCTCCAGGTGGAACTGTTAAGATTATTGATATTTATTTGTTGCAACTACTAGACACATTACATAGGATATTCATTTAATCTGGACAATGTTTCTATGAGATAGGCTTTATTATCTCCATAATAGCTAAAACAACTAATTAAAGGTATTAGGACTTAGGAAAAATAGTAACCTATCCAAGGTCAAAAAACTAAGATACAATTTGAAAAAAAAAGTATTTCCAGAAGTAACGAGACCCTACAGAGTTCTTGATTGTGCAAATCAACTCACCAGCATGGAAAAGCAAGCTGGGAACCTAGTGTTCAAGCGTAATTTTTTTAAAAAGTTAAGAACACAATTCGCTGCCTAGTTTAAATAAAGCCATGCCAAAGATTTTATGCAACTTATTAAATTAATGAGAGGATAAGTATGATGGTGAGGCTCGTTCAAAGGGAAATTCAAAAATTTATATACTAATCAGGCAAAGAAATGTTAAAATAAATTTGCTAATAGATACAAAACTGCTTAATTTCCTTAGGGCTACACATTATAAATTTGGGGGCTAGATTTTGCTATGAAACTGAAATCCACAAATTAACAAGTAACTTTAGAGTGTGTGAGCTTATTAAATAGCAAATTACAAAGCCAAACACAGGTTCTTCCTCCTAGATTCGAGGTTGGCCAAACGGTCAGCAGGCCAACTCTGGCATGATGACTGCTTTTGTATGGCCTGGAAGACAAGTGTTTTTTACATTTTCTAGCAGTTGAATAAAAAATAAAATGAAAAATAATATTTTGTAACACTTGAAAAATTAAAATAAATTCAAATTTTAGTGCTCATAAATAAAGTTTTAAAGAACACAATCACACACATTAATTATGCACACACTTATACAAATATATATATATGAATGAATATGTTTGTGTATGTATACATACATTTACACATGCATATATAAATATAATAAATAAGAGCATAATAATATTAAAATATATATCCACCTAAATACGTGCACAGATAAAATTTCAAAACAAATATGTGTATACATGTGTGTATTTAATATTAAATAAACAAATAACAGTAAAACAGTAATAAAACAAACCCCAACTTTAGACATAGATTGTTGTTAATAATTTAGTGGTTTGAAGCTGTATGTACCCCAGAAAAACATATTCTTAAATTTAAGTCCATTCCCGTGAGCATAAACTCATTTTAAGTAGGAATTTTGATGAGGCTGCTTCAGTTAAGGTGTGACCCACCTCATTCAGCATGGGTCTTAATCCTCTTACTGGAGCCCCATTGTTTAAAGCAGGGGTTCTTAACCATTGTTGAAGGCAGGTGAAAGCCACGGACCCCTTATTAAGTCCACACTATACTGTGTATTATTTAATAAATGTATTGCACCTGCGCCAACACGTCCCCACAAGAATAATGTTCTTTTGAATTTAAATTCAAGCTCATGGACCCCTGGTTAAGAACCCCTGGTTTAAAGCCAGCTCACTGCATGGTACCTGCCTTGAGCAGCCTAGGAAACTAAAATGATAATGTTCCAGCTACCTGGATGCCATGTCCAATCACCCCTTCAAAGGCAAACACTATCCTAAGTTTTTCCGTAAAATTTACTCAGTTAGCGTTACATATATATTCCTAAATGAGAAATTGATTAATTTTACATGATTTTGAAACTTATAAAAAATCTGTTCTACCGTATTTACTCTACATCCTTTTTTTCATTACTATATTTCTAAAATGTATCCACGCAATTTTATGTAGCTAGAATGTATTATTTTTATTCTTGTTTAATTAAATATGTAAATACCAAATTTTATTTGACTCTTCATTGCTTTGATTCTAGATTTTGCTCTTAAAAACAATGTTCTGAGCATCGCTGTACATGTCTCCAGGTGTGCACGTGCAGGCACTTCTCTGGGAATGTCTTCACAGGAGTGGAATTTCTGGGTCTTACGGTGTGAAGAATACGTAAAAGAGTTTCAAAGGTGGCTGAACAAATCCACATTCTATAAGCATTCTTACTGTTCTATAGACTTGCAACATTTGATATTGTCCAATTTCTTATTTTCTGATAACTCTATATATGTAAATTTTCCCATTGTGATCTTTGCATTTCTCCAATGATTAATTAGCTGATACACATTTTATTATGTATAATTGCTACATCCATTTTTTCTTTTTTTTTTCTGTTTTGTTTTTTTAGTCCTCCATATGTTTAAGAAACTAACCTGTCATTTTTTATGTTATAAATATCTTCTGTAATTTCTGTTTTTAAAAATTTTTTTCTCTTTATTATGTCTTTTGATGACTAGAAATTCTTAATTTTATTGTAGTCAATTTGAACACTCTTACCCTTTATAGAATACCATTTCTGTGTGTATATTAAAAATTATGTGTTACTCCAAAATCTTAATATTTTCTGTATTTTCTTTAAAATTTTTACTTTTTGCCTTTTGCCATTATGACTTGATTCCACGTAGACATGATTTTTGAATATGGTAAATGGTTAAATATATTGAATATCATTTTGACCATGTGGATAAAACTATATCCCAGCAGTATTTAAAAATCACCCATCTTGTATAGTATAATCTGTAACTCTGCCTTTATCATTTATCAGAATATATAAATGCATGGGATGGGTCCAGGACTCATCCTATTTTGGTCAATGTGTCTAGTTATGCATTAATACTTCTCTGTCTCAATTATTATAGCTTTGTGATATGTCTTGAGAGCTGTAAGACTAGTTCTTCTACTTCATTTATTTTTCTTAAGTCTTGATTATTCTCTGGTAAAGAGTTATTCATGTAGAATCTATAGGTCAAGTTATAAAAACACAAATAGAAACAAAATAATCCTGTAAGAAAATTTAGTTTATATACATTATATTTGAGGAGAATTGACATCTTCATTATATTTAGCCCTTAATTTCTAACTACTTTTGGTCCTATTTAATGTCTTACAATATAATATTAGACTTTCATCCATAAATGTCTTCAATATTTTTTCATGTACATGTTGCTTAGAACTTTGTATTTGGCTTATATTATAAAATACATTTTAAAATTATTTTTTCCACTTATTTATTATATTTGGAAAGTAAAATTGATATTGTTTATTCATTCTATATTAGTCAGCCAAATACCAGAAATCTGCTGGCATTTGTAAAAGGTATTTATTTGGGGTAGAAGTTTACAGTCACAAGGCCATAAAGCATAGGTTACTTCCCTCACTAAAGTCTATTGCCACATGTTGGAGCAAGATGGCCACTGATGCCTGTAAGGGTTCAGACTTCCTCTTCCTCTTCAGGCTCTGTGGTCCCAGCTTCTTCTAATATCCACTGTAGACTAGTATAAGTCTCATCTCTCTCCCACGGCTCATTCCTCTCTGGGTTCAGCTGCTCCGTTCTCTCCAAAAGGTCACCTGTCAACTATCAGTCTCTCTCTCTTCCCGGGGCCTCTGCCATGTCTAAGGAGCCATCTCTATTCCTCTGTATTCTTCTCCTGTGTGTTTACTTCCCGGGGCTCCAGCATCCAAAAACTCCCAACACTCTCCTCTGCCATGTGGTTTTCTCTGTGAGACCCTGCCCACCAAGGGGATGGGGACTCAACATCCTACTGACATGGCCCAATCAAAATCACAACCATTATGAAATCAAGCAAAAGTGAAACCTTTGAATTTAATGCAATCTAATACACCCAGAGGAACAGACCAGTTTACAAACATAATCCAATATCTATTTCTGGAATTCAGTAATAATACCAAACTGCTGCAACCCTATATCCAGCTGGGCCACGAAATTCTATTACCAATTCCAGTTAACTGTCTATAGATTCTTATTGGTTTTCTATGCAATCAATTTTTTTTTTTAAATGACAACTTCATTTTTTTCCTTTTTAAGCCTCATACAGCATGTATATATGTATGCAAGTATGTGTATGTGTGTGTACATATATATTTATATATCTGCATTTATTATTGCACTGGCTTTGACTTTCAGTACAATGTTGAATAGAATTGATGATTGCAGGCTCCTTTGTATTATATCTCATTTAAAATAAAATATCTTTCCATCAAAACAATAAATGAGAATTTAGGTAACTTACCATCTGGGAAATATACTTGTGTTTGGTTAAAAAATCAATATCGTATTTTGATTAAGGGAATAGACACTGTATCTAACTTAATGAGTTTCAAAACCTGGATATTTCTTTGCATATTCCTTCTGCATCTTCCTTTCTTTCTTCTCCTTCTGAAAGTCCCATAATGCATATATTGGTATGTTTGATGGTGTCACATAGTTCTCTTAGGCTCTGCTCACTTATTTTTCATTCTTTTTCTCCCTACTCTTTAGCCTGAATCAGTTCAATTGATTTGTTTTCAAGTTCATTGATTCTTTCTTCTGCAAGCTCCAATCTGCTGCTGAAACCCTAGAGAGGATTTTTCATTTCGGTTACTGTGATCTTCATCTCCAATATTTCAGTTTGGTTACTTTTTAAAATTTCTCTCTTTTATTGAGGTTCAATATTGTTCATTCATTTTTTCCCTAATTTTCCTCAGTTCTTTCTTCATGTTTTCCTGTATCCCCTTGAGCATATCGAAGATCTCAGCTTTGTTTTGTTTTGTTTAAATCTTCAAACAGTGTGTCCAAAGTCTGGTCTTCTTCCTAGACAGCTTCTGAATTTTTACCTTGTTCTTTTGGATGGACCATCATTTTCTGTTTCTTTGTCCTGTCATCTTTTGTTGCACACTTTATAAGTTAATATTTTAATGTGTTAACTCTGGGATTTAGTTGCTAAGCTGTTTGTTCCTTGTGTTTGTATCCAGCTAGGGATATGTCAGATATTTCCTTGAGTGCCAGGAGCTAACAAACTAAAAAAATGCAAAAATTGCCTTTCACATTCTTTGTGGTTTGGCTCTGTGTTGGCTGACACTCTCCTTAAGAATTTAGCCTTCCTTGAAAGAAGAGCAGTCTGAGTCAAATGTGATGTGCAAGGTGTTTTGGACTTGTTATTGCTCGTGGCCTTAGAAATCCCCATTTTATAGGTATTTAATGTTCCCTCTATCCCCTTTGAAGTTGAATTTCTCCTCCTCCCTGGTGCTTTGTTTGTGACTTAAATCCAGTAATACTTTGTCCCGGACCATTTAGACTTTATTGTTGCTTATACTGCTTTTGCAGTCTGCAAACTGCTACTGCCCGCAGTGCAAGTTCTGGTAAGGTGAGCCAGAAAATAATTTACTGGTTCAGTCTTTTAGGCTGTCAACTGCTGGACTGACACTGACATACAGGCACCCCATTATGTGTATATGAGTTGCCCTGTACCCTCTGGAACCAGACTCAGGTTCCACAATAGGAGGACAGTCTGGGTTCATACCTCACCAGAGATGGGGAGGAGGGGCCAGCAAGGGCACCAGGAGCTTCTCCTACCATCTTGAAAGCTGCATTTTCTTGATTCAGCACTTGTCCTATTACTGCACCCCTTTACCGTTTTCCAAAGTTTTGAGGAAGGAGGCTCTGTCATATTTTGCTACTTCTTCAAAGAATCTGTTGGGAAATGGTACCCTGGAGCATCTTCCTCTGCCGTCTTGGTCCACCAGAGGTCCTTCACTATATAGTCTTTACTGAAGTACATCAAGAAACCCATTTAACAACATTGTTATTGTTTCACTTGAAAAAAGAAAAAAAATTTTTCAAAGATCTCTGTAATATCATAAAAATAAAGATAAACTCTCAAGACATTGAGGGCTTGAAAAGATCTGAAATTCACCTATGTTCTCTTTTCAATCTTAGATTTTATCAGTGAATTGTACCTATATTAAATATGTATATATACATGCCTAAATCAAAGAGAACACAGTGTCATTAGTTTAGTGTACTGAATGCCTCTATAGCAACAAACTAGTATCTTTGAGCAATAGAGAAAAGGAGGAAAAAGAATGAAAGTGTCTTTTCCTCTCAAACTCCAAATTTATGTTTTCACTAAGAAGTTAAGGAGAAACAAAATCCCAAACTACACTTGATGCAGGAAATTGAGTATAAAACATTTTAGATCATAGAAGACTGCTATTTTTCATTAACTCTCTTCATTAAAGGAAGAATAATCTTAATAACATAATATATAACTATGTTCCAGGAAAACAAAGAGAACTGAAACATTTTCACTTCTTGTTTACTTTACATGTAAACATTTTACTTACATTATGTTATTTAATATGAACAATGAGTTGTAATAGTATTATCATAATTTATCTAATCATATAAAAACTTTAAATCTATGAAGATGAAAGTTAATATATATATGCATTTTAATAAAATAAACTTCATTTTAAAAGAGGTTTTAGAGAACGTGGCAGAGCTCTCCAGGATGGGAATTCAGTATTCTCTCATTTATTGAGTGATTCTCCACCCACTGTGAAAATGCCCTGTGAGCATTTGAACATTTTTATATACCTTATATTTATGCTCAGGTGAACTTTCTCCCATGCATCCCCCATCCCTGACACCCCACACCAGCGATCCTCCCTGCCCCAGTTGTAACCGTTCTGTAATCAAAAGCTTCTTCAAAGATGAAGCCATTACAATAGCTGAATACAATTAATAGGAAAA
>JAQZBX010013143.1:0-40244 GCA_029593785.1 Cabassous unicinctus | reverse complement strand
AATTTTCTTATGGGCACTTCCTTGGTCTGCCAGGAGATGGCGCTCGTTGGCAGCTCTCAATTCAATGCCTGGTCAGACTGTATTTATTGTGACACAAACCAGATCAATGTGATAGAGCTTCCTGTCTGGGGGCTAAGAGTCTTGTAATTTTAACTTTCGGAGACAGTTCTCCAGCCTTCTCTGGCAGCCCCCTCCCTTTTCCCAGCTGGGAAATATTTCCTCTCCCCTCTGAATCCTCGACAATCAGTCCCTGTTAGTAGAGGGGAGTTTGGGAGATTTGAATATCTTTAACCCCTTGCAGGCTCCAAGGCAAACAATGGCGCAGCCCCACCCATCCTGGCCTGGCTCTCGGGACAGGGCAGACCAAACCGGGAGTCAAAAGTAGGGTGTCAGCCCCAGGCTCTCTCTCCCCTCTCCTGTGGAGTCCTCAACAATTAGTCCAGGCTATAAGAGAGGGAGATTGCGAGGGTCGAATTTCTCCAGTCCTTCGTAGGCTCCCAGGGAAAACTGCTGTGTGGAGGGGTCTGTGGGGCTCCGCAGCCCAAATTTGCGGGTCAGAACCTGAGTCTGCCTAAGGCTGTGTCCCTCTCTCTTCTCTTTCCAGGAGTGGTAGATTCCTGGAGCCCGCTTTGTCTGTAGTCGCAGGCCCAGAGGCCTGAGAATTCTAAAGAGCGTGGGGGAGGGTGCCGGCAGCAGCCGCTGCTGCTGATTAAAAACTCACGGTTCTGGTTCTGTCATCGCGATTTCTCTCTTTAGTCCCTCTCTCCTCTCAGTGGTGTGCAGTCTTCCGCTACTGTCCTAAACCCTAGAAGATCTATTTTGGGTCTGTTTCAGCCTGTTCTCTAGCCATTTTTCTGGAAAAGAGATTCCTGTGTGTTACTAGTCAGCCATCTTCCCAGAAGTCCATATATATTTTAAAAGATTGTTAGATTACATAGATGTTACACAAAAATTACAGGGATTCCCATGATCTCCACCTCCCATACCTTCCATAACATCTTACATAAACCTCTTTTATTAGTGTGGCACATCATCTGCAATGGATATACACATCCTGGGACTTTGCCACTAAGCACAGACCACAGTTCACATCATAGGCCACACTCTCTCCCACACAGTTCTGCATGGTATATGCTGCTCTAAAATGGCCTATATCTGCCACCACAACGTCAATCAGGACAACCTCAAAGTCCTGAAAAAGCCCCTGTATTACAACAGCCATTCCCCTGCACACCCCAAAAGCATCTAGTGGCCACTGGCTTCACCTCACTGTCAAAATTTCTTCCATTGCTTGAATCCTAATATGTCTACAACAGAATACCATTAAGTCCACTCTAGTCCATAGTTCTTCCCCCAATCCTGAGGGGACTGGAATGGTGATGTCCACTCCATCTCCAAGTGAGAGTGGGCTTATATCCCATGGATACGGTGGATGGCATTACCCTGCCTTCAGCTGCAGGCTCTCTCCATTCCCTGGGATGGCCATTGTCCATCATCATCATCCCCTCACCAGGTGACTTGGGTGAGTCCATTGAGCTGTAGAGTAGGAGTTGCAGCTCCACTGAGATTCCAGGTACAGCTGGCACATAGGCAGGCCAGAGGCGCCAGTCTCTGGAAGTACACCTACAAACTCCAGCTTCACATATAGGTTTGAATAGAAGGGAATGATGGACCATGTGCAGGGAGGACTTATTTGAACCCAACTCTGTCACTCTCAGGAGCAAAGATTCCAAAGTAGAGTACACTGATAAGGCATCAATCTCTGGGGCTATCCCCCCTAATGTAGGACCTGGGTGTCTCCAGAGCCCTCAGGAGTCCCTCTGTGTGGGGTGATATCCACTTTGGTGTTCTATGAGATCCTACTGAGGTGTGCATAAGCGTTACCTCTGGGATGACCTCCTGACTCTCTTTGGAGTCTCTTAGCCACACGAATTCATTTGTCTTTGCCTTTTCCCCCTTTTATTCAAGGTTGTTTATTTTTTTTTTCCCAGTCGTGTTTCCAGTTGGCACTTGGTATTAGTCCTTTGTTACCAAGGAGGCTTATCCCTGGGAGTCATGTCCCACATTGGGGGGAAGGTAATGCATTCAAATGCTGAGTTTGGCTTAGAGAGAGGCCACATTTGAGCAACAAGGGACCATTGCCTAACTCATTCCATTATGCCAACATTATCCTATAACCAAAGCCAAAGTAAGATGCCACAAGATAGAAAAACTATAGACCAATCTCTATAATGAACCTAGATGCTAAGATTCTCAATAAAATACTTGCTAATAGTATTCAACAACACATCAAATGAATTATACATCATGACCAAATGGACTTCATCCCTGGTATGCAAGGATAGTTCAACATTCGAAAATAAATGTAATATAGCACATAAACAGATCAAAAGAAAAAAAGTCACATGATAATCTCTATAGATAAAGGAAAAGCATTTGACAAAATAAAGCACCATTTCCTGACAAAAACAATTCAAAAGATAAGAATAGAAGGAAACTTCCTCAAAAATGACAAAGGGTATATATGAAAAACCCACAGCGAACATTATATTCAATGGTGAAATCCTAAATGCTTTCCCTTTAAGATCTGGAACAATGCAAGGATGCCTAGTTTCCCTGCTCTTATTTAACATTGTGTTAGAAGTACTTGCTTGAACACATAGGCAAGAAAAAGATATAAAATGCATCCAAATTGGAAAGGAAGAAGTAAATTTTCTCTATTTGTGGAAGACTTGATTCTATACCTCAAAAACACTGAGAAATCTACAGCAACAGTTCAGGAGCTTATAATTGAGTTCAGTAAAGTGGCAGGTTATAAGATCAATGTGCAAAAATCAGTAGCATTTCTGTACACCAATAATGAGCAAACTGAGAAGGAAATAAAAAAAATAAATTTACAATAACAACTAAAAGAATCAAATACCTGGGAATAAATTTAACTAAAGATGTAAATGACTTTTATGCAGAACAGTACACAACACTGTTAAAGGAAATCAAAGAAGACCTAAATAAGTGGAAGACTATTCCCTGTACATGGATAGGAAGTCTAAGCATCATTAACATGTCTACCCTACCTTAACTTATTTACAGATTTAATGCAATCCCAATAGAAATTACCACAGTATTTTTCACTGAATTGGAAAACCTAAGCATGAAATTTATTTGGAAAGGCAAGAGACTCCAAATAAGAAAGGCATATTGAAAAAGAAAAATGAAGTCAAAAGATTCACACTACTTGACTTTAAAACATTCTAAAAAGGGGTGTCTCAGATGGGCAACAATGTCAGCTTCAGGTTGACCAGCTATAAATAGTCTCAGCAATGGCAAGATTCTGCTCCATTTCCTCTAGATCTCTGTGGGTTATCTTCAGATGGCATCTATCTGTTTAAACATGGTTACTGGAATAATTTCGTGAAGATGTGCTGGAGTCCAATCTATGACATGGGTACGGTCCAAAGAAAGGCAGACATTGTAGAAACAAATAACAATGCTAGCAACTGGAAGATCAGTTGGGTTTCACATGAACTTGCCTATAATATGATGTTGTGTCTCCACGATCCATAGTGAGGCTACCTTCCCCATTTCTGCTGTTGATAATTTGGGAAATAAATTCACTTAACTGTAAAATAATGAAGCCTAGAGTTAAAAAGTATTATTCTGTTGAGAAAGCAGCAATTTTTTAAATCATCATACATGGGAAGAATAGAAGTAGAACATGTTCTTGGTTCTATAAGCTATGGAGAGTGAAGCTGTCTGCATTGCCCCAGGAACCAATAAAGCTTTTCCCACCTTTCTCCTCTGCCAGGGATAGGGCTTGAATATCAACCATGTGCAGAAATCCAAGCTGTGCAGGCCACAATGTGCATAGTTGCCCAAAAGAGACCAGTGAAACTCCACATTCCTCCCCTGACTGGGGCAGGGATGGAGCTGAAGTTGTGAGCAGTAAACTAAGCCATGCAAGTCAAAACTGACTGCAATTTCCCAGGTAACTGATGAAGCACTCACCAGTCTCCTCCCCTCTGAGGGGCAGGAATGGAGCCTACAGTGTGTCCAGCAATCTTGTCCATGCAACCCGAAAGTGGCTGCCTTTTCCCAGAGAGGGTGAGGGAGCACTTTAACTCTTCCTGCTCTGTCAGGGTTGGGGGTGGAGCCAAAGTTGTGTCCAATAATCTAGATTGTGTGGGCCAAAAGCTGCTGCAGCTGCACTGAGAGGGTGATGGAGCACTATCCTTCCTTCTGCTTTGTCAGGGGTAGGATGGAACCAGAGATGTGCCCAATAGTCTAGTTCATGCAGGATGAAAGTGGCTGTGGTTGCTTGGGGAAGCTGAGGAAGCACTGTCCCTTCTGTCCTGTCAGGGGCAGTGCAGCAGTTTGAGATTATTTGTGAATTACAAAAAGAGAGATTATGTTTGTAAAATGGTCTTTTCCTCTGGGTGTGATACCCGTTTACTGTGTTAAATTGAGCTATGATGTCTTTGATTAATTAATTCAAAATTAGGGCTTTGTTTTGACCATTTCATTAAGGTGTGCATGGTTGATTCCCTGCCCTCCTTGATAGGCTACATAAATGGACACTCTGTCAAGAACACACAAAGAACACAGAGTAAGGAAGACAGCTCATTAGACAAGGCAGAGGCCCTGGGAAGAGAGATGAGCCAGATAATTTACAGCTGTACTTGTGAAGAGAAGAGAGCAGATAAGCCCAGAAAGAAACAAGTCCCAGGGAGAGAGGTGAGCCTTGTGGCAGCCTTCAGCTGAGATCAGCAGAAGCTGAACCCACAAAGCCTTAAGAGGAAGAAGGAAGGCTGAACAGCCACAGACATTGCCGACGATCTTGCCTCAACACATGGCCAATGACTTTGAGTGAGAAAATCTTCTACCTTACATAAATACCCCAAATAAATACCCTTAATAAGACAAAACAACAACAACAACAAGAAAAAACCACTTACTACAAAGCATCTAAACTGCATGGCATTGGCACAAGGATAGGCATATTAACAAATGGAACTGAATTGAGATTTCTGATATAGATCCTCGCTCATCCAGTCAAATGATATTCAACAAGACCATCAACTGGGAAAGAATTGCCTCTTCAAAATATGGTACTTGGAGAACTTGATATCCATGTCTGAAAGAATGAGAGTGGAACACTATCTCACACCTTATACAAAAATTAATTCATGATGAATAAAACATGTAAATATAAAAGCCAAGACCATAAAGATCTTGGAAGATAATGCAGGGAAGCATCAACAGGATCTTGTCGTAGGTTTTATGAATTTTATACCCAAAGCATGAGCAATAAAAGAAAAATAGATAAATATAACTTCCTCAAAATTAAAACCTTTGCACCTCAAAGGAGTTTGTCAAGAAAGTGAAAAGCAGCCTACTCAATGGGAAAAAAATATTTGGTAACCATTTATCTGATAGGGTACTAATATCCAGCAAATACGAAGAAATCGTACAGCTAGAAAATAAAAAGACAAACAATCCATTTAAACAATAGGCAATGATTTGAATAGACACTTCTCCAAAGAAGAAATACAAATGGTTAAAAAGCACATGAAAAGATGTGCAACCTCACTAGCTATTAGGGAAATGCAAATCAAAACTACAAAAATATTTCATCTTACACTCTTTATACTGATAACTGTTTAAAAAACAGAGGACTACAAATATTGTAGAGGATATGAAGGAATGGGGACATTTATCCAGTGCTGGTGGGAATGTAGAATGGTGCAGCCATGGTGAAGGAAAGTTTGGCAGTTTCTCAGGAAGCTAACTATAGAGCTGCCATATAATTGAGCAATCCCACTGCTGCACATATACCCAGAAGACCTGAAAGCAGAGACACAGACAGGTGTATGCACAACAATGTTCATAGCCACATTATTCACTATTGCTAAAAGTTGGAAAGGATCCAAATGCCCATCAACAGATGAATCGATAAAGTGTGGTATATACATACAATTGAATATTACTCAGCTGTTAGAAGGAATGCAGTATAACACATGGGATAACATGAGCCATTTCTATTCTTCTGTGTTCTTCTCCTTTGTGTTCACTTCCCAGCCTCCAGCTCTAAAATTCTCATGGGACCTCCTTCTCTGTGTCTTTACTTCTCCAGGGCTCTGCATCAAAACTCTAACTCTCTTCTCTGCCATGTAGTTTTCTCTGTGAGTCCCTGCCCAACAAGTGGTTGGGGACTCAGGGTCCTATTGATGTGGCACTATCAAAGCCCTAATCATAATTTAATTATGCCCAGGTACAGACCAGTTTACAAACATAATCCAATATCTATCTTTGGAATTCATAAACAATGGCAAACTGCCACACTCCACCCTCTGAATTCCAAAAAACATTAAAATATTTTTTAAGAAGCCTTAAATCAGTACAATGCTAAATGCAGAATCATATCACAATTAGTTTAAAGAAATAGTTCTTCTTGAGGTATAGTCCCATCTGCTGTAGACTTCTGAAATTTGCAAAAACATTTATCTGCTTCCAATACATAAATGGTCAAAGGATAAACATATTCATTGTCATGAGGAATTTGGAGGGAATTGTGTCATGGGTCCTCTACAGTTCAGTATATCTGTAGGACATACTCCCTTAGTTGTCAAAGTCTGAGAGTCATTCTTAAGGTCATGGTTTCTTCTCCCTGGGGCCATTTGGGGACCTACCCTTTCTTCAGGCTTGCATAGTGGCCATTTTCTTGGTTCCACCCTCATCAAGCATCTGGGTGGTGAGCAAGCACCAGACCTCACCCTCCCAGACCATTGGGGTGATTGCCACATTTTACCCAAACTTTGGGTTACAGTTTTAACCCCCATAGTACAGTGAGGGGGAGACAACATTCTCCCTAACCTCTGGCATACAGGCTCAACCCTCTCAGAGCAATGAGTTGACCACTTTGCCTTCCCTAATCCATGGGGGCAGATCCACCCCTCTCAGAACTTTAGGGTGCTGACTGTAACCTCCCAAATCCTTGAGGAATGTGCTCCTTCCTCTCTGTACCCTGGGGTGGCAAAAGTCTCCCTGAACATCAGGTGGGAACATCCACCCTCTTCAATTGCCAGGGCAAACTCACATGGGTGAGGTTCCTCCCTTGGACAGGTGATGTCTTAATTCCAGATCTCAGCTTCCATGGTTTTCCTCTTGAATTCATTTCCCCTTGAATCTCTCCCTTCCATGTCCCTTTTATTCCAGGCTGACACCGATTTTGTTCATACAGATGTCTCAAGAAGTTTGTTGGATTAGCATGCAGGAAGCAGGGGTCCAAGCCATCAGACAGCTAGTCTTTCCACAAGTCTGTCCTGGGCAACTGCATTTCTGATCCTGATTTACAAGTTTCTTGTTTGTTAAGACCTCAAATGAGGCATTATTGTCTTGGAGCTTGATTTCAAGAGGCTTGGAATTTCCAGAATCAATTTCTATTTTCTTTGTGCCCAAAAGTTCAGTCCTCAGCTTATCTTACCTCCTCCAGCATTTTGCTGTAAGCTGCAAGGGAAAGCTAAGCCACATTCTTTGAGTTTACATTGGAAATTTCTTCAGCTAAATGTCCAGGCTCGCCATTTTCAAATTTTGCCTTCCATAAAACACAAGGAGTTAATCTTGCTAAATTCTTTGCAACTTCAAAACACAGATTGCCTTTCCTCCAGTTTCCAATAATAGTTTCATGTTTCTAAGGCCTCATGAAAAGTTACTTTAGAGTTCATATTACTATCAACAGTCTCTTCAATGGGCTGTAGGTTTTTTCTAACAAGCATCTCACAATTCCTCCAAAAAATACCCCTTACCCATTTATAAAACCATTCCAACATTTTTGGTTATTTCAAAAACACTTCCCCACTCCTGGGTAACAAATTCTGTATTAGTCAGACAAAGGGGTGCTGATGCAAAATACCAGAAATCTTATATTTTATAAAGGGTATTTCTTTGGAGTAAAAGCTTACTCCATGTTGGAGCACTAGTGTGTTGACCTTGCTCTCCCCAACCCTGGGGGAATGTGATCCATCCTCTCTGTAGCCTGAGGTAGAAAAACTCTCCCTGAACAGCAGGCTGGAAGTTACAACCTCTTCAAATGCTGAGGAAAACTACCCTTTTGATAAACAAGGGTGGGGTTAATTTCTGAGCCCAAGGAGATATCTTAATTCCAGAACTCAGTTCCCATGGTTATCCTCATGAAACTGTTTTCCCTTCTGTTTCTCCCCTCCATGTCCCCTTCTGTTCAGGCTGACAGTGGTTTTGTTCATACAGCTCTCACAAGAAACTTGTTGGTTTAGCAATTAGGAAGCAGGAGTTCAAGCCATCAGACAGTAAGACTTTCCACAAGTCTTTCCCGGATAATTGCATTTTCAACCCTAACTTACAAGTTTCAAGTTTCATTAATTCCTCAAATGCGGCACTCTCATCTGGGGGCTTAACTCTCAGAAGCTTGGAATTTCTGGAATCAATTTTTGGTTTCTTTGTGCCTACCAATTTAATTCTCACCTTATCGCTTTCATCTAGCATTTTACTATAAGATGGAAGGAGAAGTCAAGCCACAGTCTCCAACTTTACTTTGGAAAGCTATTCAGCTAAATGTTCAGGCTTGCCATTTTCAAAATTTGCCTTGCATATAACATCAGGAGACTATCTTGCTAATTTCTTTGCAAATTTAAACCATAGATCGTCCTTCCTCCAGTTTCCAATAATAGTTTCATCATTTCCTTCTAAGGCCTTGTCAAATGTCTCTTTATTGTCTATATTCCTACCAATAGTCTCCTGAAAGCAATATAGGCCTTTTCTATCAAGCATTTCACAACACTTCCAAAAATTACTCCTTACCCATTTATAAAACCATTCCAATATTTTTAGTAATCTCAAAAACTCTGCCCCACTTCTTGCTACCAAATTCTATATTAGACAGCCAAAGGGGTGCTGATGCAAGGTATGAGAAATCTGTTGGCTTTTATAAAAGGTATTTATTGGGTGCAAAAGTGTACAGGTACAAGGCCCTAATGATTCCAACTCAAGGTTATTTCCTCACTACAGTCTGATGCCACATGTTGAAACAAGAAAGTGGGGATATCTCCTGTTCTCTACTTCCTTCTTCTTCATAAACCTTTGTGGGCTCAGCTTCTTCTGATCTGAGCTGAAGGCTGACATAGGGCTTATCTCTCAGGGCTTTCAGCTGCTCTGTTCTTTTCAGCTGTCAACTATCAGGCAAATGGCTCATCTCTCCCCCCAGGGCTCCAGGATTCAAAACTGACAAATTCTCTCTTCTTCTTCTGTATTTTCTACTGTATGTCTTCTTGATTGAGTGACTGTTTATATAGCCCAAGGGGTTGGGGACTCAACCCTGAGTCAGGCCCTACTGAAGTGATTGAATCAAAGGCCCAGAATTGATTTAAGTAAACTAAAAATCTTTGAATTTAAATCAATCAAAGGGTATCAGACCCAAAGGAACAGACCAGTTTACAAACATAATCTATATATCTTTTTGGAATTCATAAATAATATCAAACTGCCACAGTGTTGGTCATAAATATTCTGAGAATAAACTACTTTACAGAATATGGACTTTATAATTGGTCATGTTCCTGGGTCCAGTATTTCATATTCCTAGGAACCTAGTCTCAATAAAAAATTGGGCAAAATGTAGGGAAACATATTTCACAATATTTTTTCATAATGATGAAACTTTGTATACAACTGAAATGTCTACATAAAGGGGTCACTTTAATGAATTATGGTGTATAATTATGAAATATCAGGTGGACATCAAAGTGCTTTATAAAAAATATATTAATGCACAAAGGCATTTTCAGCATATTAGTGGAAAATTCAAAAATAAAAAGCAAGGTATATTATTATATAATCTGAATTGACTAAAATGACAGATAATAACAATGTCTCTAAAAATACATTAAAAATAATAATGCTTATTTTAAAAATGGATTATGGGCAATTTTTATTATCTTTTAAATTTTTTTAATTTTTAAAATATATTTTTATTACAGAGCTTGTGAACTTACAAAACAATCACGCACAAATATAGAATTCTCATACAATACCCCTTCACCAATAGAGTACACTGCCGTGGAACACTTGTCAAGATTATGAGATAATATCATCAGACTATTACCACTAACTGTGGTCCATAGCATACATTTGGTATATTTTTTCCATACCCCCTGATTATTAACACAGTACATCTTTGGCATTGATGCAAGAATATTACTGTACTGCTGTTAACTGTAGTCCATGGGTTACATTAATTGTACTTTTCCCATGCTTTTCCACATCCCCACACCATACAATAGTGACGTATATCTGTTCTAGTTCACAGAAAGGCATTCTTACATTTGTACTATTAACCATAATTCTCATACACCTCTGGTTTCACTATTTTATTCTGCCCCTAGATTACTCTCTAGCATTCTTTCAATTGACATTTACATCCATAGACTACCCTTTTCAGGTGCAATCCCATTTATAAACCAGCTGCTACTCGCTATAATATGTGACCATCAACTCTATCCATTTCCATGCTTTTATAGTCAATTTATTTAAAACTTTTATGTACATTAAGCATCAGTATTCTTTATAGTGTTCCTCTTATCTGCTAAGAAACTGTACTCTGGGTTTTAACTCCATGCATTTATTCTTTGTATTTAGTTAATATTAGTGCGACCATGCAATATTTGTCCTTTTGTGTCAAGCTTATTTCACTTAGCATAATGTCTTCAATATTCATCCATGTTATCATATGTGTCCCAATTTCATTTCTTCTTGCTGCAACATAGTATTCCATCATATGTATATACCACATTTTGTTTATTCATTCTTTGGTTAATGGACACTTGGGTTGTTTATCTTTGACAATTGTGATTAATGCTGATATGAATATCAGTGTACAAATATGTGTTCATGTCATATTTCACAGTTCTTCCTAGTAGAGGAATTGATGGATCATATGGCAGTTCTATATTTAGCTTCCTAAGGAACTGCCAAACTGTTTTCCACAAAGACTACATCATTTTACATTCCCACCAACAGTTACAGAGTATTCTTGTTTCTCCACATCCTCTCCAGCAATTATTGTTTTCATTTTTAAAAAATAATGGCAATTATATGCCATGTCAGATGATATTTCATTGTCATTTTGATTTGCATTTCCCTAATAGCTAGTGATACTGAACATTTTCTTCATGTGATTTTTGGCCATTTGTATTTCCTCTTTGAAGAAATGTCTAAGTATGAATTTTGTGTATTGATCTTGTATCCTGACTCTCCGCTGTAATTATTTATTAGTTCTAGCAATTTGCTGTAGATTTTTCAGGACTTTCTAGGTATAGGATCACATTAACTGTGAATAGCAAAAGTTTTTCTTCTTCCTTTCTAATTTGGATGACTTTTATTTCTTTTTCTTTCCTGATTGCTCTAGCTAGAACTTTCAGCATTATAGTGAACAAAAGTGGTGATCGTGGTCATCCTTGTCTTGTTCCGGATCCCAGAAGGAGAGCTTTCCTTTTTTTTTTTTATTTTTTTGAAATAAAAATTATTTTTGACAATGTGTCTTTCATCATTGTAAGATCTGTTGTCTTGTATGTACAGTGACATATTGTTCTGTATATTCCTCCAGTGTCTTATTTTTTTTAATTTTATCTCCAAAGATGTTTTTGGTTACAGAAAAGTCATGTACAGAATATAAGGTATTCCCATATACACAACATCTTTCCCACTTTCCCCTCTCCCCTATTAATAATATTTTACACGTGGATAATACATTTGTTACAATCGATGTACAGATATTGAAGCATTGATACAAAGCATGGTCAATGATAGACACTTCTCCAAAGCTTTCCATTTTTCACCATTGAGTATGTTAGCTGCGGATTTTTTCATATCCAGCCTTTATCATGTTGAGAAATTTCCTTCAATTCCTATCTTTTATAGTATTTTTATCAAAAAAGGATGCTGTATTTTGTCAAATGCCTTTTCTGCATCAATGGGTAGGACGATGTGATTTTTCTTCTTTGATTTATTAATTTGGTGTATTACATTGATTGATTTTCTTGTGTTGAGCCACCCTTTCATGCCTGAGCCACTTGATAATGATGAATAATTCTTTTAATGTGTTATTGGATTTCATTAGCAAGTATTTTTGTTTGTTTGTTTGCTTCTTTGTTTGATTAACAAGTATTTTGTTGAGGATTTTTGCATCAGTATTCATAAGGGAGATGGGGCTGAAATTTTCTTTATTTGTAATATCTTTATCCAGCTTTGGTATTAGGGTGATATTGGCTTCATAGAATGAGTTTGGTAGCATTCCTTCTTGTTCAATTTTTTTGGAAGAGCTTAAGATTGGTATTAAATCTTCTTTGAATGCTTGGTAGAACTCACCTGTAAAACCAACTAGCCCTGGCCTTTTCATTTTGGGGAATTATTTGATGACTTTCAACCTCTTTATTGTGATTGGCTTGTTGAGGTCTTCTATTTCTTCTAGGGTCAGTGCAGTTTGTACATTCATAGGAATTTTTCCATTTTCACTATATTGTCTAGTTTGATGGCATAGATTTGTTATAGTATCTTCTTATGATCTCATTTATTTCTGTGCGGTCAATAGTAATATCCCCCCATTTTTTTATTTGCATCTTTCCTCTTTTTTTCCTTTGTCAATATAGCTAAGGGTTTGTTGATTTTGTCACCTTCTCAAAGAACCAACTTTTGGGTTTGTTTATTCTATTGTTTTTTTTGGTATCAATTTCATTTATTTCTGCTTTGATCTTTGTTATTTCATTCCTTCTACTTGCTTTTCAGAATAGTTTGCTGCTCTTTTTCTAGTTTCTCCACCTGTGCGGGAAGGTCATTGATTTTAGCTCTTTCTTCTTTTTTAATGTAAGAATTTAGGCCTATATATTTCCCTTCTCGGTACTGCCTTCACTGCATCCTATAGGTTCTGATACGTTGTGATCTTGTTTTCATTTATCTCCAGATACTTATTGATTTCTGTATCAATTTTTTCTTTGACCCACTGATTACTTAAGAGTATGTTGTTTAATCTCCATATATTTGTAAATTTTACATTTTTCTGCTTTTGTTGATTTCTAACTTTATTCCATTATAATCAAAGAAAGTTCTTGCATAATTATCAAACTTGTTGAATTTATTAAGATCTGCTTTGTCACCCATCATATGGTCTATCCTGGAAACAGATCCAGAAACACTTGAGAAGAATGCATATCCTGCTTTTTTGGGATGCAATGTACAATATATGTCTGGTAGGTCTAGGTCATTTATCATATGATTTAAGCTCTCTGTTTCTTTATTGATCCTCTGCCCAGATGCTCTATTCAATGCTGAGAGTGATGTACTGAAGTCTCCAACTATTACTGTACAGACATTTATTTCTCCGTTTAGCTTTGCCAGTGCTTGTTTCATGTAATTTGGAGAATCCTGGTTAGGTGCATGTATATTTCTGATTGTTATTTCTTCCTGGTGAATTACCCTTTTTATTAATATATAATGGCCTTCCTTATTTCTAATAACAGTTTTGCTTTTAAAGTCTATTTCATCTGAAATATGTATAACTATTCCAGCTTTTTTTTTTGCTTACTGCACAAATGGAATATATTTTTTCAGCTTTTTATGATCTTTTTTGAATTAATTTTATGATGCTAGATTTTTATGAAGAAAATATATTGCCTTATTATCATTAAAATGATTTGATAGAAGTGTTAATTTTAATGATCTGACTCCATAATATCACAGTTGTAGATTGGGTATGCAAGTCATTGTTCAGCAAGATCTGTAATAGTTGAAACATATATTTAAATCCAACTTACCTGTAAACTGAAAACCCTGGTGTCACAATGAGAGAAAGATACCAATAAAAATGTCACTGATTATACCTGCCCTTCTGAATGCATTTGGAGAAATAAAACTTTCAATTTATAACAAGGCATCTTATTTGTAGAGAACATTTCCTATATAGATACAATGACAAATCCCCACTAACTGCTGTTTTTCAAGTTCATCCATTTTTACATTAAGTTTAGTATTCCTTTCCATCTAATAATAACTCAGAAATGATTACTTAGAGAAACTTGCTTGGGGAGAGTTTATTTTTCCTCTGTAGGTTCACGAAATCCTGTGACTGTGGGTCACAAGCATCCCAGCTCATATAATAAATTTCCATAGTCAGAAAACTTCCAAAGTTTAGGCTTCAGGGAATAAACTAAACTTTTGGAGGACATCCCTCCATAAGCCTCCTTCCTGAGTATTTGCTCTTTTGCTCCTTAGTGACTATGTGAGGTATACTATGAACTTCACTGGAGAGTCATCCTGACCTGATTAAAATTTTGAAAATAGAAACTGTGGTAAAACAGAAAAATTATGGTTTGCTAGCATCATGAACTGAGCAGCAAATACTTTTGTCCTGGAGGAGCAGGTCCATGAATTCAGCTCTTTTAACTCTTTTTCTAAGAAAGTCTGTGGTCAGCCTGGTGAGTGCTCCCTTGGTCCTTAAGATCCTGGATTTAAATGCTGTGGAAACTAAGAAGAAACAACACTTCTTATTTGTGGCTGGTTATGCTTATGTGGTGTTCCAGGCTCAGGTATTCCAGAGTCATACTTTATCAACATTTTCAAATGTGATTTCAGGTGTATATTTAAACAGATATTTCTTAAGCACAGCTAGTTAAGGTTTGTGAAATTTCAATTCCCAGAGGATTCAAATAAGAAGCTTCTGAGAAGCAGGCAGCCAAACGTTAATCCTTTTCTTTCTTGTGGCAGTGGCATCTGTGAAAATGGCAGTAGGGGGGTGGGAGATCCCATTAGGCTGTGTTAGCTGACTCTTTGGCATGGTTTTGTAGTGATCTAGGAGTCTGAGACATAAGTCACAGACTGTACTACTGTTGTGAGTAGGGGTGCATGAACTAATCAGATCCTAGGAAACATCACTAAGAATACCTGTTTCACAGAGTTAAAGAGAAGGCTAAGCATTTGAGAAAATCTAGATCAGTGCAAAATTGCTATTGTACTGTTGATGCCCTGATGATAGACACATGCAGGCTAGAGATACTGCCAATATTTAAAATCTGAATCATTTCCAAGAGAAAGAGCTTTGGAATATAAGAAGTCTAACCTCCTTAGGCTGTCTCTTCTACTTACTATGTGAATTTGGGCAAGATTCACAGGCTCTTTATGTCTCAGTTTCTATATCTGTATAAGAAGGATAATAAGGTACCAATCCCATAGATTTTTCATGGGATTATATGAGATAATACTTGAATTGTGTTTAGAATGCTGCTTGCTATAGAGTAAAGGTTCATTGTTTGCTATTGTCTTCTTTGTAAAGAAAACGAGAGCTCATGATCTTATGGACCAGGTTTATAGCAATTATTGTTTCAATTCATTTATGTAGTTTGCTTTATTTTTCTCTATCCTTCATAGAATTCTGTAAGAATCCTGAAATTAGGAGAGAGGAAAGGATATGTTTTTATATATTCAACACTGATTCAAGAATCTATATAACTCTAAAGTCTTCCAGGACTGTTCAGTTTCTCCACTAAAATAACTGATTGTAATGTTTAGGTTCCCAGAAAAGTTTATAGGAGTTAAGGAAAGTATAAATACCATGTGAATTTACAAATATAAAGCACTTTCTATGTATTAGTTGCTTTTCTAAGTTTAATATATCATCTGATTCTCACACAATTCCATGAGAGAAATATTAATATTTCCGTTTAGTATATATGGAAATTAATGCTAAATTTTAACCTCACTTGGATAAGATATACAAGCTAATAATTAGTAATGCTTGGCTTTAAATCCAGACTGATCTCATTTTTTAAGACTGAGTTATAATGAATATGTTTTCATACTTTCTTATTCACTGGTGCTGTGATGAGTCTTATCCACCTAATGTGACGGAAGAGAAATCCTCACTCAGACTAGAACTTAGTTCTACCCCCAGTAGCAGGCAGGACTTATTCTTCAGACAGATCCCATGGGTGAAGCTGCTCAGGAAAGAGAGAGATGGAGTAAAAAGAATAGTTGTGTAATTAAATTTCTACCTCCTGTCCCATCTCAGGGAGTTTTCTAAGCACTAACCATATAGATTTAATTTTGGGAATTTATTGTTGCCTGCAGGGTAGAAGAAAAGTGTAGGTAGAAGATCAAATTGAGGCACAGGGATACCCTCTACATGAACAGCACATGGTAAGATTATAGAGAATTATACATCTGTCTTAATTTGCCAGTGCTGCTATGACAATGTCACACAATGAGCTGGCATAAACAACATGCTTTTTTTGGAAGTCCTTAATCAAGACATCAGCAAGGTCATGCTGTCTCTCAGAGTTGGTACTGCTGTAGTGCTGTCATCCTTCAGTCACATGATTATGTCCTTGGTAATATCCTGTGGCTTTCTCTGAATATGACTTCTCTTATTGGTTCCAAATATCTTGACTTAATAAGGCCTCCAGTCACAGAGATTAAGGCCTGTCCTCACTGAGTTTACCACACCTAAATAGAATCTTCAAAGATCCTGTTCAGAAATGAGTCCACAGACTGCTTCACATTAATCTATTCAAAGATACCATTTTACAAGTGTTTTCACACAACCAGGAACATGGATTAAGATTAAGAACATATCTTTTGTGGGGTACAGGATGAATTCCAAAAACCACTAATGTCCTGAATCTGGATATGATTCCTAATTGTTCTACTTATTAATAATAAGACTCTATATAAGTCATTTAATTTATCTGAGTCTGTAAACCAGTCTTAGATAAAATTACATAATTGGAAAGAATACTAAAAGATAACAAATAGATCATTCACAGAGTATATTTATGCATAGAAAATATTTGGAAAATATTTTCTGAATTGAATTGAAAGAAAGATGTTTGAGGTAACCAAATCAACTACTACTTCACTGTTGGTTATCATTTATTGAATCCTGAAAATGTATGTGATCTTGGTCTAGTTAATCAACTTTACTGGTCCTTAGTTTGCTCTAATGCAAAACAAAAGTTTGCAAAATACAGTATTGTTATAAGGATGAAATTAATCACCAAAAGGGGGACAACTGATTGAGGATATATTTATTTTGGTAGGGTAGAATATTGGTAATGTTTAAATGTCAGGGGGAGAAAACTAGTTGGGATCAAGAGAAAGAGACACAGAACTAGAGAGAGAGAGAGAGAAGATTAAAGACATGGAATAGAACAAGGGTCATCCATCAATAGAGGCATGTTGGGTGTGTCAGACACTGTTAATTGACCACAAATCTTCTTTGCCTCAAGCATTATTTTGTTATCACATTAGGAAATCATGTGCTTGAGGGAAAGTGGAGTCTATTCCTACTCTGAATATGTTAATGTGGATTAAATATTGATTAGATTAAACCAATTATGGTAATGCAATTTTCCTTTCCAGTGATTGATGTTAGGATAGGCATGTGATGTAACTTTCACCAATATAATGAGGAAAACTTCTGGATGTCTTCTGGAATATGTTCCTGTGTTCTTTAAAAGGCCTTGAGGGAAAACATTCCTTTTCTGAATAAAGCCCTCTGAAATGGAGTCTGGAATTGTCACCCAAAAGTGCCAAACTGGCTTTTGAATTGGGAAGTTATAGACTGATCCATCTAAAAATACACAGCTTTTGAAAGGCAATTCATTGATTCTTACTGGATTTTACATTTTACTGGATGTAAACTGCATTTATTATTGAAGGATATTTTGCTTCATAGCACAGGGAGGGAATGGGGTTGGTGGAGGAACCCAGGTTTGCTGCATATTTAACATTATACACATTTAGATGAGGATTGTCCCTGAAAGGGAAACTGAGGACATATATGTGAGACTCTCCTTTTCAACCACTGTAAGCAGATCATCCCAGTTTTTACCCCATTACACCCTCAATATTACTCCCATAAGGTTGGGAGGTTAGAGAACACAGGCAGAATGGTGGGATGACAGAATGATATACAATCAGATATGATAAATAGTCACCTTGGATGACAATGATGAGTTCATACCACAATCCCTTGAGGCTCAACAAAAATCATTAGACTCATTAGACAAAGTAGTGTTTGATAATTGTGTTGCCTTAGACTTCTTCTTAGTCCAACAAGGAGGCATTCGTGCTATTGCTAACACCTCCTGATATACATGTGTTAATATCTCAGGGGAGGTGGAAAAAGGAGCAACTAAAATCCAAAATCAAGCCCACTGGTTGCAAAATGTACCAAAATATTCTATGAGGGACTTTTTCAGCTGAACTCTGGTGGGAGGGTGACATGCTTGATCATCCTGCTTGGAATAGTTGAAGCCCATGTAATGGGCTGCAGCCACTGGTGTTCCCAAGCCTTTACTATAAATATTGTTCAGAGTCATGAGTTGGTATGTGTGTTGCTTTGAGTCTTTTATGTGGGCCCCATTATATTATGTTCTTACAGTGAACCTATTGTTAATTTTTATTTGATTAGATCAGTTAAGTCCCATTTGATTAGATTGCTCCAGTAGGGTATATCCCAGGATGGGTTTTAATCCTTTTACTGCAGTCCTTCATAAACAGGAATAAGCCTGCAGACAGAGGGAAAATGATGCAGTGACAGAGAGAATCCTCCAGCTGTTGAAAAATTCTGGGGAGAAAAGTCAGAGATTGAGCAGACCAAAACTAAAGCAACTAGGCACAGAGAAGAGGGACGATAAAAGCAGACCTTGCCATGTGTCTGATTGCTCACAGTGGAGCTTGGGGAGAAAGTGAGCCTGGAAATGAAGGCAGAAATTAATAGACCTGCCAATGTCTCTTACCATGTGGCAGGAGTCAGGATCACCAGCAGCCAACCTACAGTGAGACAGAATCTCTGATGATGCCTTGATTTGGACATTTTCAAAGCATTAGTAATATAAGCTTTTAACCTAATAAATTCCCATTGTAAAAGACAGCCTGTTTCTGGTATATTGCTCCCAGAAGCTTTTAGCAAACTGAAACAGTAGGCCCTACCCATTTCCAGCTTCATGGCCAAGATGGGAGATGGGCTTAGGTTGTGGAAGCTAATGGCTAGGCCTGGTCAGAAACACATCTCCCTGCCCTCACTTACTGCCCCTCTCCTTTTCTATTGTGTGCATATGTCTCAACAGGTTTCCATTCCACAGCTAAGGTAGAAGTCAGGTCTATTGGAATGGGCTGATAATACTTTATACCCAAAAGCCAGGATCAAGAAGACCCAGTTGGTTGTCAGGGGAGCAACTCTGCAGAAATGTTGCTGATATGTGTTTTTTGCTCTGTAACAGGGCTCCCTCCCCTGGGGTGTATAAATAACTAACTCTTGGGCAGCACATGTGCCTCTCATCTCAGATGCAAAGCTAGGTGTGGAGCTGCCGTCCACTGACCCTGATCTGAGCTGTTGACCTCCCTAGAGGACCAGCTACAATGGGATCTCTTGCCCTGCTCTTTTGTATCATTTATGCTATGTAACTAATAAAGCAGTCATTTGCCAAAAGTTTTAGTTGTGTCTGAGCCTATGTTCCCATGAATCCCATATAACAACTCACTGCACACATGCCAATTGACCTATTTTCAAGTTCACTGATTATTTCTTATGCCTGCACAAATATGTCGAACCCCTTCAGAGAAATTTTCATGTCAGTATTGTACTTTCCATTCCATAATTTTTAATTGGTTCCTTGTTGTAATTATTAACTTTTTATTGACACACCTTATTTAGATGAGACATCATTCTTCTGGTGTCCTTTGGTTCTTTGCCCATAGCTTTCTTTTGCTCATTGAGCATATATAACATAGCTGAATTAATATCTGTTTCTAGTTTTCCCATGTGTCTGTGTGCTCAGAGACAGTATAGAGGAGGAGCCTTATTCTAGACAAATCAAGGCCTGTGTGGATCTTGGCCTTGTCCCTATCTCCTTAAGTGAATATGTTACCTTCTGTTCTGATCAATCCATTTCCACATATGTTTTTCCTTGAACTTCAGGCAAGTTCATTATTCACCTTGGGGATATATTTTAGACTCTGGAAGTTTCTAGGCAGCAGAGTTTCAAATGATAGAAGAAGATTTGGGTCTCTGGACTCAACAGAACTAGAATTGAATTACATCTTAGTAGTTCATGTAACCAGCATCCATTTCAAATGATCTCAGTTTACTTTAATCTTGGTTAATATGTACAAAGAAATTATAGCACATATTTCATAGGGTTATTTATGTACTAGAGAAGGCAATGTGTGCAGACATCCAATTAAGTGCCTGGTACTAAGTATGTGCTTAATAGATGACTGTTTCTTTCCTCTCTTACTAGTTCATCAGTGTCCCTTTCCTGAATGACTTATGAAAATTCTATGAATTGTATTTATTATTCAACTGTATGAAGATACTATATTAAAAGACCATGAAGTAACATACAGATATTTCAGAGTAAATAAAAAAAATAATAATTTAAGATGGATGAAACTAGCATTGTGACAAATTCACCTTAAAAGTCTGAATGTCTCCCAAATCAAAATAAGTTTTAAAAAGGCAACAGAATTTAATGATTTTTAGTTAAAACTAAGAAAGCTATATAAAAATAGGTAATAATTCTAGGAAACCTAGTATTTATATACTACAATATACAGATATACTGAAGACACTGCCTTTTTTAATCCTCTAAGACACTTACAAGATACATATATTATTCCTGCTTTCCAGATTAACTGAAGCTTCAATAATTTAAATAACTTACTTCAGGTGACAGAGGTAGTGAATGCTGCAGGCTGGATTTCAATTTTTTATATTTTATTTTTATTGTGGTAGCATATATGCACAGATAATTTTCCAACTTTAACCACTTTGAATTATCCTATTTAATGGGATTAATCATATTCACAAAATTGTGCTACCATCATTACCATCCAATACTAAAAATTTTTCAACACCCCAAACAGAAGTTCTGTACTCATTAAGAAATAATTCCCTTTCATCCCATTCCCTTCCCCCCCAGGATAGGAATTAAACATATGCAGTTTGGCACTAGAATCCAAATTTTAAAGTTTACAGTGGAGCCAGATTGGCAATAAATGAGTAAACATATAATCAAGATAAATTCAGAGAGGGAAATGTGCTGAACAAAAAGTGAAAAAAATTGAGTGATAGTGAATCAGGGTGCCAGGAGTCCATGTTAGACTGGGAGTCAAGAAGACCCAAGAGGAAGAATTCATAGTGTTTATCTACATCCAAGTGAAGTCAGGGGATGATGGATTCCTCTAGGTTCTTGGCTATGTTAAGTAAAAGAATTTAAGAACAGGCCAGTTTAGTTGGGCCCATAAATAAGTTTATTGAGATGTGGGAGAAAAGAACAGAGTTTATTGAGAAATGGGAGAAAAAAACAGAATTATGCACCTGAGGAGTTGGTCGGCTCCTCTAGGCCGAGAAAACATTTGGGCTTATGGGAGTACCTTTATTAAGTCATTATTCAATCCTCCCCTTCCTAATGTTGGGGGAGGGGCCCCAGCTTTTTGCTTTTCTGAACTAACCCCACCTATTAGTTCTCATCGGGCAATGGTGAAGGCTTTTGAAGGTATTTGGGCCTTTCCCTTTACCGTGATTGGGATCTCATTCCAAATGGGATCTTGGTCCAAACGTGATCTCATGGCTAATGTCTTACAGGGTCTTTCTGGCTTTATTCTCGGCAGCCAACTTTCCAAGTGTATAGAGGTCCCAACAGAGGAACAGAGGTAGTTTCTAAGGTGATGCTAGTTTGGAGTGTTGTGAGAAGCTGGCTGATGGAATATCAGTGTTTTACCACTACACTGGGGGATATTGTGGCAATAGGCCAGACTGTGAGATTAGCAGTTGCCCAGTGCTTGGGAACAGCTGGCCAGATAATGAATGTTTCTTGTTGGGACACACAGAGCCAACATGAGCATTTATTGGCTAAGTTGGCTGCTCTTTGGACAGGATTTCTTAAAGGGTGTCTGACTTGCCTCCCTGTAACAATAGGATGATGTAGTAGAATGCGTGAGGCTTCATTTGGCCTAGAGTTAGAGGGAATAGCATGCAATTTTTGTACTGGCTTTGACACAGACACTACTTAATTTTGTCTCTTGAAGAGGTATTTCAGGATATCCAATGGCTGCCACTTGAATGTCCCATCAGGTGCTTCCAGTGACTTGTACTTCCTTGGACAGCTGGCTTCATTAGGGATAAGTGCACCCACCCGGCAATTCCTTTAATTTTAACAGCTGTGGGAGTGTTCAGAACCACGGAGTAAAGTCTCTTCCATTTTGGGTGTAATTGGGAGTGAGGCCTGTTCTCCTGCCTGGTATTGATTAAAACGTGGTTTCCAAGTTTAAATTTAGGTAAAGGTAACTCATGGTTGGGGCTCAGGAGGAATTTGTTCCAAAGCTTCTGGATGATTTATTGAGTTGTTCTTAGGTTGATAAAATGTTTGGTGAGTTCCTGGGTCTCCTGATCTAGTACCAGTTCCTGGGTGAGGAAAGGTCAACCAAACACCATCTCTAAGGGGTTAAGCTGAATTGGGTGGCATTAGGGCAGGGGTCTTAGAAATAGTTTTCAGTTTTTTTTCAGTAAGGAAATGGTTTGGCTAGATGCTTAGACTTCCATCATAATAGGTAGTTTTGAGGATTCGGGTGTGGCATAGACTCCATTTTCAGTCTCTTATCCTAAATTACACCATTTTTCTTTCACATTTCCCCCTTTTGAGCAAGATCTTTCTCTGAAAGAATCACTAATTACAACTAAGTTTTTGGTTTTCTCATGGCATCAGGAAGGCTCAACTCTGGGAGTCTTGTCCACATGTGGGGGAAAGTTATAGATTTAGGGAATTTGAGGGCTAAGTGATGGCACATTTAAGTAAGAAGAGAGCTGACAGATAGGGAGGTTCTTATGAATCAGTAAGTTTTATGGAGTTATAGGTAGATTATGGGAAAAGCAAAAGGAATTCCTTGAATTTAAAAAAGATTAAAACCAGCAATATTTTAAACAAAATTCATAATCATTTTAAAAATATTCATTCAGTTATAAGTAATACCCTACATATATAAAGAAATCTCACACCTCAAAAATAAAAAGACAAAGAACACCTTTAAAAAAAGGGCAAGTTACCTGAAATGATACTTCTCTAAGGAAGAAATACAAATGGTTAAAAAGCACATGAAAAGATGCTTGACATCGCTAGATATTAGGGAAATGCAAATAAAAATTACAATGATATACCATCTTATACCCATTAGAATGGCAGCTATAAAAAAAACAGCAGACTATAAGTGTTGGAGAGGATGTGGAGGAATGGGAGCACTCATCCACTACTGGTGGGATTGCAAAATGGTCCAGCCACTCTGGAGGACAGTTTGGCAGTTCCTCAGAAAACTAACTATAGGAGTTCCATATGATCCAGTGATTCCACTGCTGGGTATATACCCTGAAGAACTGAAAGTAAAGATGCAAACAGATATATGCACACCAATGTTCATAGCGACATTGTTCACTATTGCCAAAAGTTGGAATCAACCCAGGTGCCCATCAACAAATGAATGGATAAACAAAATGTGATACATGCATACAATGGAATATTAATCAGCTGTAAGAAGGAATAAAGTGCTAACATATGCGATAACATGGATACATCTTGAAGACCTTATGTTGATTGAAGCAAGCCAGGCATTGAAGGATGAACAGTACATGACCTCACTGATAAGAATTAAGGAAATTAAGCAGTCTCAGAGATCTATTGTCTGTAAGATAGGTTTACAAGAAATAGAAAGAGAAGAGAAGGTTGTGAGCCATCACCTATATGGACGGACGTAATCTATGGTAAAGTGATAGACTGTAACTGTGTATTGAAGGGATAGGACAGGAGATTAGTGATATTATTGGGTTGGGTTGTGCAGGGTTGGCAGGAGGATACATTGGGAAGGGTGGGTTAGAAGTTCCAGGATACTGGGGGGAGGGTTGAGAAAGATACCAGGTGAACACAGGGAATTTGTGGGTATGAGGTTGAAAGTACAGAGGTGGGAATGCTCTTCTGGCAATATGACAAGGAAGGGTCACTGGTTAAGGGTGTTGGTTGGGGGGGCATTTGAGACAGGGAACACCTGGATCAGGCATCTAGGGAGTGTGTGAGTGTTCATTCTGTCATATTGTGTTGTATCAGTGGATGGAGAGCCTCATAATGAGTGGGAAGGGGTTGGACTCTTATCTTTGGCAGGACCAATTTCTTCAGAAATAGGCAGGCAGGAGTCTATCAAGAGAAAGGGTGGTCCTAATAGGGTAGGAGAAACCAGTGTGATAAGACCTCTTGTTATATGTAACTATGAATCTTGTCATCCAACGAGTCAAGCCAGGGGATCGTTGTGGGCCCTAAGGTGATGGGGTGGAAGGAATAGAATAGATCAAGCAGGGGGTATTTATTGGTCATTGGAAATGTTCTTCATTACCATACTGTGATGGACACAGGATATGGTAAATATCATCAAAAATTTTAAAAGTGTACAGTATAAAATGTTAACCATAGTGTAAACCTTTGACAATACTTAGTAGCTATGCTTCACTATTTGTATATTAGGTATAACAATGCTACCATCCACATATAAAAAGGTATTAATATGGCGGGGATGAAAGGCTGTGGATGTTAGGTATGAGAGTCTCCTGTATTCTGTGTGTGACTTTGTTTTGATATAAAACTTTTTTGTAAACAAAATGAAAAATAGTGAGACACTGGGGAATGAGATGGGGAAGGTGCCATGGTACAGATTGGACACCGGATGTTGCAGTGATGAAAGGCAAAATGTCAAAAAAAATTTTTTTTTCATTTTTTTAATATCCCAACCTTTTATTTTATTTTTATTAGTTTTTTTTTTTAAATTTTTTTATGTGTTTCATCTCTTACATTTAAACTTATCATTATTATTTCACTTTCCTATAAATTGTATCTAGCTATTGTAATGGCTTCATCATTGAAGAAGCTTTGGATCACAGAAGGGTTACAACTGGGGTGGGGGATGATTGTTCATGTATTGTGTCATTGAATGGGGATGCATGGGAGGAAATTCACCAAAGCATAAATATAAAAATGTTCAAATGTTCATGGGGCATTTTCACAGTGGGGGGAGAATCACTCAATAAATGAGACAATACTTAATTCCCATCCTGGAGAGCTCTGCCACATTCTCTAAGGGAGCAACAGTCCCCGAAGTGCAGGGACAATGACTGGTGAAGGAGGATGATCCACTGATGGGTCCATGATACTGATGAGTCTTTGCTCTTGAAAGTGAAACTTAGCCTATTGTTATGGGATGCCTAAGGGTTGCCTCCTGCGAGCCTCCTTGTTCCTCAAATGTGGCCTCTCTTTAAGCCAAACTCAGCATATGAATGCATTACTTTTCTCCCAGGATGGGACATGACTCCCAGGGATGAGCCTCCCTGGCACCAAGGGATTGCTCTGAAGCACCAACTGGCAATGTGACTGAAAAAAGACCTGGAATAAAAGGGGAGAAATGGAAAGACAAATGAGTTTATATGGTTAAGAGACTTCAAAGTGAGTTGGGATGTAATCCCAGAGGCAACGCTTACACACATCTCAGTAAGATCTCATAGAATTCCAAAGTGGATATCACCCCAAATAGTGGGGCTCTTGAGGGCTCTGGAAACACCCAGGTCCTATGAAATGGCAGATAACTCCAGAGTTTGGTGCCTTGCCATTAAGCCCTCCTTTGGAGTTTTTCCTCCTGAGAGTGACAGAGTTGGACTCCACTATACCTTCCCTGCACATGCCTCATCTGTCCCTTCTATTCATACCTATACTTGGTGCTGCAGTTTGTAGGTGTACAGCCAGAGACTTGAGTCTTTGGGCTGTCCCTGTGCCAGCTGGGGCTGGAACATCAGTGGAGCAGCAACTCCTACTCTACAGCTCATTGGACTCACCCAAGACAACTGGCAGGGACATGATGATGGACAATGGCCATCCTAGGGAATGGAGAGAATCTGCAGTTGCAGGCAGGATAATCCTATCCATCTTCACCATGGGAGATAAGCCTCCACTCAATTGGAGGTGGAGTGGACATTACCATCCCAGACTCCTCAGCATGGGGGGAAGAGCTATGGAATAGAGTGGACTTCTTTGTATTCTCCTATAGACATACTGTGATTCAAGCAATTGAAGAAATTAAAACATTGATGGGGAGCCAGTGGCCACTGGAGGATCTGAGGTCAGGGAGAGGGAAAAGCAGTTATAATACAGGGGCTTTTTTGGGACTTTGGAATTGTCCTAAGTGACATTTCAATGACAAATAAAGGCCATTTTATTACACCATATAACAGGCAGAACTGTGTGGGAGAGAGTGTCATCTACAATGTGAACTATGGTCCATGCTTAATGGGAAAGCCCCATGATGTGTTTATAAATTGCAATTAATGTGTCATTCTAATGAAGGATGTTTATGTGGGTAGCTTCGGGAGGTGTGGGAGGTGGGACGTATGGGAATCCCTATATTTTTTATGTAATATTTACATAATCTAAGTATCTTCTAAAAAAAGTAAAAAATAAAATATAAATTTATTTTAAAAGTGGAAAAATACCTTAGTCTTTATACTCACTACTATTAACCCTTATCATTGGTATAGTATTTTGTTACAATTGATGAAAAAAATTACAATATTACAGTTAACTATATTCAATAATTTGCATTAGTTGTATTTTACAATATACTATATTTTTATTAACAACAAAAAAGCCAGCAATATTTTAAAGATAATTTATAATCATTTTTTAAAAAATTCTTTCAGTAATAAGTAATTAATTTTTTTCTGTTCAATCTTGTGTTAGTAATTTCATGAATGTATTAGTTTCCCACTAGATATTTGGAATTTCTGAATCAGCTTTTTGGTATGGTTTCAAAGTTCTTTTTCGTGATGTCATTATAAGCTGGTATTCCAGAGTATTTACTATAGTCCTTTGCATGGATCTTTGAGACAGTACTTTTTTTTAAGACAGCACATTCTGGTTTGTCACTGATTCTAAGTGTTATTTTAAAGTTCAGGAAAAAAGTATGTGGATTACAGAAGAATTAAAACATAAAAGACAAATAATGACTATTTTTAAATTATTACTGTCTAGAAAAGTAAAAGATGTATGAGAGTTTATTATAAAATAATGCCATTAAGAAGAAAACTTCATTGTTTCTGTGGCATATAACACTTTTAAGAATAACTGAAATTATATTTGATAACTTTATTTTGCTATCTAATATGAAGCAGAATTGTAGTATGGTATCATATGAAGAGCAAGGACATTGACAAACATTTAGGAACTTCATATAATTTCTGGAATATATAAATAATCTTTTATTTATATTAATTCAAATAACAGAAAGTTAGAAATTTTAAAATTTGCTATTTCCTATGTATTTTATAACATAACAAATATATCTATTTTTAGCACCATTTTTTCCAAGGTGAAAAAGCAGATTCTTAGTGACTTTCCAGGGGACTTCTGGAAAATTCCAGAGACAGTTTGAAATTAAAAAAACATATTATTTAATTTAAAAAGTTAAACGCCACAGGTTTTAGAAACTTGGGTGACAGTGAGTAAGTATGAGATGCCCTTAAAATACCAAAGTGCCTGACCAAAGTCTTAGAAGCTCCTGGTGTGAGTAAGAAAAAGTCTTAGAAGCTACTGGTATGAGAAGGAAAAAGTGAAAAATCCTAGGAAGTAGAAGAGCCATTGCTGAATGCATTAGAAGCAGCAATTGACCCACAATTCATGCCTGAGGCAAGGGACTACCAATTAGACCAAGAACTGGGTTTAGAAAAAAAAATGTAAATAGGATGTGCCAACAATGTAGAATTAATGACCACCAAGTTACAAGAGCAGAATGCACAGATAAAAAACTTAGCCTTCTGGCTGAACGACTGAAAAGTCTTCCTTTACCACAAGAGCGAGAATGAGCCCTTATCTGTAAGCTGCAGTGGGACCCACAAAAATGGTATCCCTGTGAAAGTAATCCTTCAAATGAAAAGGGAGACTAGGGGTAAGGTCATGGTCACCTGATGGTCCAGTAAATTTCAGGTGACTAGAGGCCTCATGTTTATCTCACAATCCATTGGTCTTCCCTCACTATCCCCCACAATAAGCAGAAACCCCTAGCTCTAGTAAATACAGGAGTAGAATATTTCCTATTTTGTGGCAGTTTAATTCTTTCCCTGGACCCTACTGGTTGTTAATGGTATGGGGGACAATGAATGATAGTGCAGTACAACTCTATTATAATGCAAAGTGACCAATTATATCCCAAAATCTAAGCTGTTTACATAGCCTCTATACCTGAATACATTTTGGGAATTGAACTAACCTCTGACTCATTCCAGCTACAGGAAGCAACACAATTGCTCTGGTGTCCATTTCAAAGCAGAAGACAGCCCCTAAACAACAACAAACTACATGGTCTGGGGCTCTCAGTCACATACTGGCATTGTAAGGCTTGCCTTGTCCCCAGGTAGTTATTAATAAAGTCTAACATTTCCCCCGACCCCAGTCATTGAAGCAATTGCATAGTTTCTTGGGCACATTGAAAATTTAGGAAAGATGGCTACCAAACTCATTCTATGAAGCAAACATCACCCTAATACCAAAACCAGATAAAGATACTACAAAAAAAAAAATGCTGACCAATATCCCTAATGAATATAGATGCAAAAATCCTCATAAGAATAAGAATAACTGCAAACTGAATGCAAAGGTACATTAAAAAAATTATACACCATGATCAAAGGCGTTTTATACCAGTTATGCAAGGGTGGTTCAACACTAGAAAAATAATCAGTATAATACACCACATTAATAAATTGAAGAAGATAAATCACATGATCATCTTCATTGATGCGGAAAAAGACATTTGACAAAATAAAACATCCTTTTTTTGATAAAACCTCTCCAAAACATAGGAATAACAAGAAACTTTCTCAATATAATACAGTGCATATATGAAAAACACTGCTAATATTGGATTCAATGGTGAAAGAATGATAACTTTCACACTGAGATCATAAGTAAGACAAGAATGCCCACTGTCTCTACAGTTATCGAATATTGTGCTAGAATTTCTAGGTAGAAGAATTAGGCAAGAAAAAATAATAATAAAACATACCCAGATAGGAAAGGACAAAGTCAAACTTTCCGTATTGGCTGATGATATGATCCTATACCTAGAAAATCCAAAAAATATCTATAATATAGCAACAAAAATAATATACAATTTCAGCAAAGTGGTGGGATATAAGATGAATACACAAAATTCAGTAGTGTTTATACACACTACTAATAAGCAAACTGAGGAGCAAGTCATGAAAAAAATTCCATTTACAATAGCGACTAAAAGAATCAAATATTTAGGTATAAACTTAAGCAAGGACTTAAAGGACCTGTATGCAGAAAACTACAAAACGTTCCTAAGGAAAACAAAAAAGACCAAAATAAATGGAAAGGCATTCTGTGTTCATGGATTGGAAGACTAAATATCATTAAGATGTCAATTCTACCCAAACTGATTTACAGATCCAATGCAATCACAATAAGAATTCTAACAGTCTATTTTGCAGAATTGGAAAAGTCAAATATCAAATTTACCTGGATATGTAAGGGCCCCTGAATAGCCAAATAAGAATACAAAAAAGAAAAAGAAAGTTGGAGAACTCTCACTTCTCAAGTTTAAAACATATTATTTAGCTACAGTGTTAAAAACAACATGGCATGGCATGAAGATAGATTGTCCAATGGAATTGAATTGAGAGATCATAAATAGATCCTCACATCTATGGTCAAGTGATTTTTGACAAGGCTGTTAAACCCACTCAGCTGGGTCAGGATATTCTATTCAACAATTGATGCTGAGAGTACTGGATAGCCATAGCCAAAAGAAAAAAAGAGGACCCTTATTTCACACCCTATGCAAAAATTAATTCAAAATGAATCAAAGACCTAAATATAAAATCTAGTATCATAAAACTCTTAGAAGAAAATATATGGGAGCAACTTTAAGATCTTGTGGTAAGTGGTATTTTCTTAAACCTTACTACCGTAGTATGAGGAATGAAACAAAAAATATTGATAAATGGGGTCTCCTCAAAATTAAACACATCTGAGCTTCAAATGACTTTGTCAAGAAGGTGAAAAGGCAGCCTATTCAATGGGAGAAAAATTTTGGAAACCACATATCTGATTAGGGTTTGATTTCCATATTATATAAAGAGATCACACAACTCAACAATAAAAAAGACAAGCAGCCCAATTTAAAAATGGGCAAAAGACTAGAGCAGACATTTTTCCAGAAAGGAAATACAATTGGCCAAAAAGCATATGAAAAGATGTCAACATCACTAGCTGTTAGGGAACTGCAGATCAAAATACAATGAAATATCACTTCACAACCTAAAAAATGGCCATATTAAAAACAAAACAAAACAGAAAACTATATGAGTTGGAGAGGATATGAAGAAATAGGAACACTCATTTTCTGTTGGTGGGAGTGTAAAATGGTGCGGTTTCTATAAACGATAGTCTAGTGCTTCCTCAGGATGCTAAATAAAGAATTTCTGGATGATCTGGCATCCTGTTACTAAGAATATATGCAGACTTACAAATATTCTCACTGTCATGGTTTTGTGACAATCTGGGTAGGCTAAACATTCACTACACTAGAATCCATGCATGTGTCCCTGACATAGTTTTTCTCCCTAGGTCTGGTTTTTAGAATGCTGGTGATAAACTAAGCCTGATTTATTCTATGACCATCCTGTTTGGGAAAAGACTGTAACTATAGGTATCTTTGGTCAACTTTAAGAGAGAGGTATAACAGGGGCACAGATGTGGATCAAATGGTTAGGCATCTGTCTCCCATATGGAGGGACCTGAGTTTGATCCCCAGTAACTCCCAGTTACTAGGCCCTGTGCATGGGTTCACCATCAGGCCCTACAATGGGTGGAAACCCCAGCCCCTGCGAGTGAGTGAGCCATCAGGTCTTGTGTGTGGGTGCGCCACCAGGCCCTGCGAGCGGGTACACCACTAGGCCCTGTGCATGGGTTTGCCGCCAGGCCTTGCAAGCGTGTGAGCTGTCCGGCCCCATGTGTGGGTGTGCAGACAGGCCCTGCAAGCAGGAGAGCCCCCCAGGCCCTGCATGCAGGTACACCTCCAGGCCCCACAAGCCACGCAGCAAGAAAATGACGTAACAGGAGAGTGATACAAGGGAAAGCCAAGATGAGACATGCCTAAAAACCAGGAAATAAGGAGGCACAGGTGGTAGGATGCATCTTTCCCACATCAGAGGTTCCGAGGATTGAATCCCAGTGAAAACAGGAGGAGAAGGATGAGCAGAGAGGGCGGGAAATGCACACAGAGAGCTGCCCAGTGAATGGACACAAAAACAGCAAAAACGGGACAGGGGGGTAAAAATGGTTAAAAGTAAATAAATAAATAAGTAAATAAATCCTTAAAAAATGTGTAGGGGAATAAGATATGGACTATAGTTAGTAGTAATACTTTGACAATGCTCTTTCCTAATTTTTTTACAAATGTTTCACAACAATACAATGCATTTGTGCTGAGGTGATGTGTGGGAGTCCTGTATGAGGTTATGCATGTTTGTTTTGTAAGTTTACAATGTTTACTGAACACTTATATTTTATGTATGTTCATGTATGAATGATATACCTCAATAAATTGTTTTTAAAAAGAATATATGTGGAAAAACTGAAAGCAAGGACAGATAATTGCACATTGATGTTCATAGTGATATTATTCACAATTGCTAAAAGATGGAAACAACCTAAATGCTGTCAGTCAATAAATAGATAAACAAAATGTGTTATATAGGTATGCTGGAATACTACTCAGCTGTAAGAAGAAATGAACTTGGGATGCTTATAATAACATGGATGAGCCTTGAAGAATTACATTGAATGAAATAAGCCAGACATAAATGAATGAGTACTGTATGGTCTCACTGATATAAACTAAATGAAATGAATAAATTTATGGAACTAAACTATAGAGCATAGGTTCGTAGGATACAGAATATGGTTTGAGAATGGGGAGCAGATCCTGAATATATGTAAAATGTTTAATAAGGTTGATTATAAATATGTGGAAATGGATAGAGTTAATGGTAACACGTTATAATAAGTATAACTAACTACTGATTTATAAATGTGATTGTGGCTGAAAGAGGTAGTCTAGGGAGGTTCTTGTTAATTGAAAGACAGCTAGAGTTTAATCTAGGGACTGTATAATATAGTGATTTTGGTGATAGATGAATACTGTGGTTAATAATGCAAATACAAGAATGTCCCTCTATTAAAAGGTATTAAGAATATGGTGACACACGGGAAAAATACAACTAATGAAACTTATAGACTGTAGTTAACAGGAATATGTAATATTTTTATAGCAAAGGCAAAGAAGATACTATATCAATATAAATGGTAAAAAATAAAAGAAGATGAGATTCAGTTTTATGAGATTTGAATATGATCAAGCAGTTTGTTTTTTCATTTTTTAATTTTGTTAACAAGGAGACCTTGGTCATATCATCTAAACAATCTGTGTTCATTTATTCATCTTTCAGAACACTGGGGAAAAAATTGAGTTTGTTTTTAGGATTAAATAATGTATATGTGCCTGGGCAGGATTTTTTAAAGTAATGCTTCCATAATTTGTTAAGCTGCCTTTTGTCTGTTAATTTATTTTTGAAGTTGACATAAAATTTTTACAAAAGAGCACATAGCTAAACTCTATAATGTTAGCAAAACGTATCTACAACATTCAGAGGTATAGCCAATAGCCCTCTGAGCACTGAACTGCACATCACCCTGGGACTCATGGAGTACACCATCCTTAACCTACACTCCACTGATGACAGCAGAGCCTTGCCTGATAATATAAAGGAAGGAGAAAGGTCCATTCTAGATGCTATTTGATATGTGGACAAGTAGGCTAAGGGCAATCTATGTACCTGGGTGGCTGTTATGCTACAGCTCAGTATTGACATCATCTGGATGGAAGACAGTACAGTGAAAAGCAGTAAATGGGCCAAGCTATGATCCACTTGGCTACTGTTTATATATGAAGCCAACCCGACAACCCACTCTACTGACCACTGATATAGGAGGGCCTATCTGGTGGCTCCAATAGGAGAGTTAAAATTAGACAATATTAAATGACCCCTTATAGAGACAAGAAATGTGAAAACAAATTACAATCTGCTAAAAGAAATGCAAATGACTGTTTTTCATGTAGCTGCTCATATTCCTCAAATTCCTCCAGGAAATCAGCAAGCAGATGAAATAGCATGCTTGCAATCCATAGATGGGGTACTTGTGGATAACACTGCTGTATGGCTACATCGTGAAGTGGGTCACAATGGACAGAGAGCCCTGTGGGGTCTTCAAAGAATGGGACTGCCACTGAAATATTTGGACATTTTAACAGCTTGTAACCAGGGCCCTGCATGCCAGAGACAGTGACCTCAGCATGCCACATCAACAAAAAAACTGGCACAAGCAAAGCAGCCATGTAACAGATGGCAAATTGACTGTATCAGACACTAAACAGTTACAAAAGTCAAAAATATGCTCTGAAAGGGAGAATAGGGACAAAGACCCACTACAGGCTTTCCTTAGCAAAAAAGAAAAAAAAGTCAATGAAGTAACATACTACTTTCCCTGCCAGAAGACCTGCCAGCAAGGTCATCCTTTGTTCATTGGCCCTAGTGTGGGCAATTCCAACACAGTAGTTAGTTATAGAGACCCAGAGGAAAAGAGTTAGAGCAGGGACTCACAATAACCCCCTGGGTTCTACACCCCAGCCTTAGAGGCCCACAACACTAAACCCAGGCCAATTCTCCAAAGGAAATATTGATTTTACTACTGTAAGCCTGGTATCAAGCTACAGAGAGATATAATCTTCAACCAAACAAATGTTCTGTTAGATACACAAGACTTACCTTTTCTAACTACTTTAAAACAGCTCACTTTTCACTCTTAGTTTCCTAAATGGCATTTAAGCCAACACCTTTCTAGATTGACCATAGACATTTGTTGCTGTTCAAACTGCTGGGTCTGTGGGGAGCAGCCCCACTCAGCTGTAGACAGCAGGCCATGATTCTTCACCCAGCTGATCAACCAGACTGGGCCATGTTAGCATCATGGAGAACAGGAGGTATTCAATAACTCTTAAGTAAATAGGGTCTGCTGACTACCCTCTCTACTGCTCAATTCCTCACCTGAAGCCATTTTAAATACTTGCTGTGCTTTATATTGCTACTATAAAATTCTCATGCAATGCTCCTCTGCCAACCTGAGGAAGAACAGCAGATAAGATTGTAAGGGTCATCAAGGTTTGAAAGGGTGGTTTGTAGGATAAATATTTTCATTTGTGCAAATCTTGCCTCCCTTGCTTGTTATGACTCACTTTCCCCTTTGTTCCCATGGGAATAAAGGAATGCCCAACCCATCATTTATTTTCTATAAACATTGAGTTTCAGGCACATAGAGCATAACCTGTACATACAGAGAAAACAGGTATGGGGCAAAGACAACCTTGTGAATTAGTTCTAGAAATCCAGTACTGTGACCACAAAAATAATGGTCTTTGCACATAAACTATGGGAAAAAACTTTAAGAAATGCTATGCACATTCCACCAATTATCTCCCTAGTTCTATGATGTATTATGCCTCTGGAATTGTGCCTTTGTTGTTCTCTTCCTATATATAATGCTTCATAGTCCCACTTGAATATCAGAATACTGCTGGATCCAGCCACCATGCTGGACCATGACACCTGTTTGTAAACACCCTTCTCCCAATAAAGGATTATATGAAACTCCTGTCTTCTGGAGGCTTTTTCTGGGGAAAAGTGCCAGCCCCATGGGAACTGACTCAGTAGCACTGAAGTTACAACTTGACAGGAACCCACTTGAAAATATTTGCAACAAGTATGACACCCAACTGTTAGAAAAATCCTTTCTAATCAAACTATTAGGGGAAAAAAAGAAAATTGATGAAAAAATAAATCTCTGGAAAAACTGATATACCCCTCCTAGTCCTGTATTTCATAAAACTATCAAAGAAATGCAATTGAAAAGGCAAAATATTTTAAAGTGATAAATAGAAATGATGTATGAAAGCTATATTATTCAGTGCTATTGTGTATTTGATTTGGTAGAAAATTTTCTCGAAATGAATTTGACTCTACAGAAATACTCAAATTTATTTGGTCTTGTCCCTTGGTCAATACTCCAACTCTTAGGAATCTATGCTAGATAAAAATACGTGGACAAAAATTGTGTAGACATGTTGTATTTCATGATAATTTTATTAACGTAAAATGTTAAGAGAGCTCAAATGTCTAAATAAATGAGAACAGCGTAATGAATTATGATATATATTTATAAATGTTAAGTGGACATTAAAGAATTTTAAGAAGAATTAATGATGTAGAAAAGTACTTTTGATATAATACATCATGAAAAATGTGAGATATAAAACATAATATATATGAGGCTTACATATATACTTAGAAAATTATCTTTAAAAAGTACATTAAAGATAAACAGTGCTTATGTGAATTATGGAATTCATGGCAAATTTTTAGGCTTCTTCCATAAATTTTCTGATCTTATTTTCCTATAAAAAGAATATTTTGCTTTAAATCAACAAAATAATTTAATATAAGATGTTTTATTTCCTTATCTCAGGTCTGTGTCCATACTTCTGGAAGAGACTGCTTTTTTCAGTAATCTGGATATCCTGGTCTTTATAAAAATCTGTGCTAGTGGTGACATGTGTTGACATATATCTTACTTGTAAATTGAAGTTACTATTGTCACCTTAAAAGAAAAGTACTAATAAAGGAGTCACTGTGTGCCTCTACTTCTCTGAATGCACTCAGAGAAATAACAAGTTTATTCCATGACAAGGCATCTTATTCTTAGGAACACTTTTCATGAAGGTAGCAATCACTAATCCATCACTACCTGCTACTATATAAGTTCATCAATTTTTGCCTTAAATATATTATTTCTTTTCCTCAATTCATGTCTCAGAAGTTATTTCTAAGAGAGACTTCCTAAATATCTATGAATCTATAGACTGAGTTTAATTATCCTCTATAGGCTTACACAATCTTGAAATCTGGACCACAAGAATCCCAGCTCAGAACTTCCAATAGGCTTCAGCAGAAATTGATGGGGAGAAACATAACCATTGACACATTTGCCAGTCTTACCTTCTGGTGACCACATGTAGTATATTACAAAAGGCATTTGATTTGAGATCCAGCCTGATTTAAAGCACCGAAAATAGCAAACTATGTTAAAGCAGAACAATTAGAGATTGCCAGTTCCATGAAATCAGCAACAAATGAAAGTGCATTCAAGTAGCTGATCCCTAAAGTCAGCTCATTAAAGTGTTTTTCTTAGAAAGTCCATGATCAGCCTGGAGTCCCTTGGAGTCTTGATGTAAAAGGGTTGGAAACATAGCACCAAACAGCATCTGCAAACTGTGAATGTTTTTGCTTATGTTGTGTTCTAGGCTGAGGAATTCCCAGAATCAAATATGATTATGAAGAAGCAATAAATGGATATTACTTATGTAAAAGGAGTTAAAAATGCTCTGAACTGTTAGCTCTCAGAGGATTTGAATTAACAGCTTCAGCGAAGATGACCTGTGCAGAAATTTATCTTAGTCTCTCTTGGGGCTATAGAACCTGTGACCAAGGGGGAGTGGAGAACGAGTCAACTGAGTTGGGTTAGAAGCCTTTCTATGCCAGTGGTTTGTAAATTACCTTACAATCTGGGATATAAGGCACAGAATGTTCTAAAATGTGACAATAGGTGCATGTGCCATTCAGAACCTATCAAAAAACCACAATAATACCTGTCTCACAGCATTAAGAGGACTGAGCAAGGTAACATGAGAAAACATCTTAGTCAGTGAAAAACTATTCTACTATTTTTCTACTCTTGATACTCTGAGTATACACATATAAGCTAGACAAACTGATGTGCAATCATAAAAATTTTAATCTTGCTTAAAAGCAAGATTTTGCTCTTTGGAATTCAATAAACTATATCTCTTAGCACTGGCCTTTCTACTTACTATGTGAACTTGGGCAAGTTTCTTAGCCTCTCTATGTCTCCGTTTCCCTAGCTATACAAAGAAAGACTATAAAGTACCTATCTCCTAGGACTGTCATGGGGTTATATGAGATAATGCATGTATCATGATTAGAATGCTGCCTGATACAGAGTAAAGTATCATAGTTGCCTGTTGTCATCTGCTGTACAGGACATGAGAGCTCATAGTGTGACTGACTCAGATTTATGGGAAATGTTGTCTAAATTCATATATACATCTTGTTTAATTTTTTTCCTCCTTGGTAGGATTCTGGGAGATGCTGAAGTAAGGAGAAAAGAAAGACTAACTTTCTAAATATTATACACTTATTCAAAAGTTATTAAAATTCTAAAATCTTCTATGAGTGTTTAATCTGTCCAATAAATATATGATAGTGATGCTGATGTTCCCTGAAAAGATTATAGCAGTTAGAGGAAGTGTGAATACCATGTGAGTTAACAAATAATGAACACATTCTATGGATCATGCACTCTGCGATATGCAGTATATCATCTGATTTATATACAATCTCATGAGAGAAATAATATTTCCCTTTTGTATAAAAGGAAATGAATACCAACTTTACGCATCACTTCGTCAAATTCTAAAAGCTTGATTAAAATCCAAACACATCTGATTTCTAAGTCTGAGTTCTAATCAATATATTATTGTATATTATGCATTGAAATCCAGACTGATCTGATTTCTAAGCATGAGTTCTAATCAATACATTATTTTACTTCACCAGACACTGGTGTTGTGATGTGTCTTTTCCACTGGAAAAGAATGGACAGAAATCTGTACTCTGACTAGTTCTTGGTTCTTCCAAGAAACAGAGTTTATTCCTCAGACAGGTTACATGCATAGCAACTACCTTAGAAAGAGAGGGAAGAAGAAAATATAACCTCTTGTAACTTCCTTTTCTACTTTTTCCCCCATCTGGGGAAACTGCTTAAGCATCACGCAGACAGCTTTTTTTTTTTCCTGGGAATTTCTTGGTGCCTGTATGGTGGAAAGGAAGCTGAAGTTCAGATTTAGGAACACAGACAGATTTCACAAACTGCCCCAGTTATCAAAGTCTTAAGCTAAAGTGCCCCTGAAGGCCGCAGGAATGTCCAGACAAAAGAGACAAGCCACACAGTCCCATAAAATTAACATCTCCTTGGGGAGCTTTCTCTGGGAATGTATGAAAAGGTATTTCCCTAATATACCATAGTTATACTCATTTATAAATTTCCTAATAATGATTCCTCTTCTTTTTTTATTTGAACCTATAATTTTCCATTTCCTGTTAAGTATATTTCTCAGAAGCTTAAAATCTTTGGATTGTTCATATGCCAGTTAAGCCCTGAAAGCAAATAGATATGTGGCCAAACCCTAATGTCCAGTTTCTAGATAATGATGGACCATCCCTCTCCCAAAATAAAGGAATATCTTCAGCTGCAAGCAAAACAATCCCATTCATCTGTCCCATACTATCTATGCCCTGTCTCAGTGTGAAGTAGAGTGGATATCGTCCCAAATCCTTCAAGTTGGGGAATTAATAAAAGTAAGATTCAAGTGAAATTGATAACTGAAGTAGATTTATTGTTATTGTAGTTCTTATCTTACGTTAACTGAGTAAATTGTAAGAGTGATATAAAAATAAATACATTTTTAAATTAAAAATATTCTAAAAAATAGGCCATCATCCATATTTAATGCATTTGTTAATGTACTCCTTTTACTTGGAATGCATCTGAAATTATGATATTGCAAACTTGGTGATAGTTGAAATGCAGAATTTTAGTTCAATTTTGTTTATTAGCCAATGTTCTAGAATCTGGAGACAGAAATCATGGCTGGCTGGTTTTATTAGGAGGGATTTACTATAAACACTTAAATACCTTAAAGAATCTTTGAAAAGACAGGAGTCACAGACCTTATTTATTCATAATAAATCACATGCAGTCACACCCGTGTACAGGTCTAGCCTGTTAAGGAAGCTGCTTCTGCTGATGACAACAGGGCCTTGCTGCCACTGGATAGACAGGGAAGCTCCTACTATCACATCTGATTTCAGAATCACTTTGATTCTGTTGAGCCCTCATCAGCATCCAGCCTCATATAAATAATTTCCAATGCAAAGACTTGCAGAGATGCACTTGGTTGGTATTTTCCAAGTAACATGTCTGCACCTTAGTCACAAGGGGCACATGGAAAATTAGTTTTTTGGAATTTCTGTTGGGAAAGATTATTCATACATGGGAAACTAACAAATTGTGCCATGTGTGTTAAAAAGATTTCTGGTGCAACCACATACCACCGATGCTTACTACAGGTGAGGATGTGATCTCATATATTAGATTATATTTTGTTGTATACATATTTATTCCTCCAAATTTTAAGGAAGACCCTGTCTTTATTTGCCCTATATATAGGAAAAAGAACAGACATAGAAGACCACAGGAAATTTAGAGAGCAGGTAAATGATCACGGTTAATACTATGGAGAGTTCATTTCATATATTAATTTAAATTTGACCTCCTGTGCAAGGCATTGTGTTTAGTGCTGAAATAGAAATACAATGAATAAAATAGTTTTAATTTTCAGGCAGAAATGGAGAACATTCAGGATAGCATATGATTTGGAAGAATTTCACATCTACTTTAATTTTGACATATTTCATTAGGTGAAAGATTTCCTCAATTTAAAAAACTCTTTTGTTTAAATTTATTGACTCTTAGTCTTAGAGAATTTAAAACAAAATTCCAATTACTACCATAGTCTTTATTGCCCTGCAGGCTTTGGTTCCTGTAAATCTATTCAACTGTAGTGGTCTTGTAAGTGGAAAATTGCGTGTTTCTGTGTGGATCATAGAATACCTTTGTATTAGTCAGCCAAAGGGGTGCTAATGTGAAATACCAAAAATGGGTTGGTCTTTATAAAGGGTATTTATTTGGGGTAGAAGTCCACAGTTACCAGGCCATAAAGCATAAGTTTCTTCCCTCACCAAAGTCCATTGTCACGTGTTGGAGCAAGACAGCTGCCAGCGTTTGCCAGGGTTCAGGCTTCTGGGGTTC
>JAQZBX010013142.1:0-40236 GCA_029593785.1 Cabassous unicinctus | reverse complement strand
GAACATAGACTGGTGTAGCCATATAGAGGACAGTTTGGCAGTTCCTCAGGAAGCTAAGTATAGAATTTCCATATGATCCAGCAATTCTGCTACTAGGTATAAATCCAGAAGAATTGAAAGCAGGGAAGTGAACAGATACATGCACACCAATGTTCAGAGTGGCATTATTCACAATTGCCAAAAGATGGATTCAACCCTAATGTCCATCAACAGATGAGTGGAAAAACAAAATCTGGTATATACATATGATGGAATATTACTCATTTGGAAGAAGAAATGAAGTACTGGTGTATGTGACAGCGTGGATTGTCCTCTAGGACCCTATGTTGAGTGAAATAACCCAGACCCAAATGGACAAATATTGCAGGATCTCCTGATATGAGCTAAGTGTAGTGAACAGACTCATGGAAATAGAGTCAGGAAGATAAGTTACCAGGAGATAGAATGGGAGTAGAAAATGTTGAGCCAATGTACAGAATTTATAATTAGGCTGATTGCAATGGTTTGGAGGTGAACAGAGATGATGCTGGTAAAACAATGTGAATATAATTACCAGTTCTGAAGTGTGTGTGTGAACGTGGTTGAAAAGGGAAGTTTTGGGTCATACATTTTGCTGGAAGGAAATCTAGAGGGTAAAATCAGGGATTGTAACACAATGAACTCTCTGGTAGCTGAGGATTGTGATTAATAATACAAATATAAGAATGCTCTGTCAGGAGCTGCAACTAAGGTATATCACTAGTACATGGTGTTGATAGTGGAGTGGTATATAGGGGAAAATGCACCTAATGCATATTTCCACAACATGAAAACATGTATACATGTTGCTATGTGTATGTTTTCTGGATAGATAGAGGCCCACATAGTAGTTAACAAAACATTAAACTTCCCTCCTGAGGAAGTCCTGCTACTTTCTGAAATAAGAATGCAAAAACTCTGGAATATGTAAGACTTGCCTAATAAAAGAAAATAGGTCAATAACCCATACTCTTGATCTTAAGGCTTGCATTCATGAACCTTTTTCCTATAATAATGAAACTAAAGCTAACTATAATTAACTTGCCTAATTAACTCTTAGACAAGAGTTAGCTCCTGTAAACCTTCTTTTTATTCAATGTGGTCTGTCTCTAAGCCAAACTCTGCAAGTAAACTCACTCACTACCTTCCCCTACAACATGAGGCATGACTACCAGGGAGGATCCTCCCTGGCACCAAGGGATTATTACCAAGTGTTAATCAGCAATGCATTTGGAAAAAGAACTTGACCAAAAGGGGAAAACATTAAATAAAACAGAGTTCTTTTAGCTAAGAAATTTCAAAGTGAATCGGGATGTCCAGAAGTTATGCTTATGTAGGTCTCAGGCAGATTCCACAAACTGCCACAGTAAACAAACCCTCAAACAAAAGTGCCCCTGAGGGAGGGCTCTAGGGATATCTCGTCACCACAGGCAAACCACGTGGCCTCATGAAATAAACACCCCCTCAGCGGGCCCTATCTGGGAATACATGAAAATCTATTTCCCCAATATAACATAGTTATACTTATTTTATAATTTCCCAAATCATGATTCTTCCACTTTTTATTTGAACCTATACTTTTCAATGTACCCATTAAATATATTTCCCAGAGACTTAATTCTTCAGATTATTCATATGCCGGTTGAGCCCTGAAACCCAGTTGGCCAGAATTGTGGCCAACTCCTACTCTCCAGCTCTTCAGGCTTGTCCTGGACAACTAACAAAATGATGATGATGGTCCAATTCCATCCCCAAAACAGGGAGTATCTTCAGCTGCAAACAAAACAATTCCTTTCCTCTGCCCCATAATATCTATGCCCCCTCTCAGCCCGAAGCAGTCAGAGTGGACATCATCCTAAATCTCTCAAGATTGAGGAGTGAACTAAAATAAGGGGGAGGTGGGAAGTGTAATCATGGACCAAAGCAGATTTATTGTTATTGTAGTTACTATCTTGTGTTAACAGAGTAACTTGTAACATTGATATAAAAAATTAAATTAAATTTAAGAAAATGGATGTAGAATATATTTTAAAGAGGGGATAAGAATAACACCTTATATGTGTGCAGTGGTACATAACAAGGTAAAAGAAAAACGTGTATCGGTAAGTAAGGGACATTAAAAATGTGTGAATGGCTGGAGTTTAGTCTGAATAGACTTATCAAGAATTAACTATTGAAGCAGTAAAGGACTAGTTGATAAAAGCCCAGTATTTTCTAGCTCTGTTTTTAAACACCTCAGAATATTTAAAAAATAGTGAGAAATTCTGAAAACAATATTATTTTCATTGAGCACTTTTAGAAAATGTGCTCAAAAAATGTCACGAAATCTAACGAAGAACAGTGAGGTATAAAAACTTCTAATCTTTTGTTAGGGAGTCACTTTGTGTTTCTACATAGGGAAGTCACATGATTTAAAAACATTAAAAAAAAGCAAAGCCTCTTCTTTATATGTGTAGAGAGGGATTTAGATTTTATTTAGAGGAGTAGCAATTTACCAGTGTTGATTTCATCTTATAAAACTACTTGTTCATAATATTATGAGAAATCCTTAGTTTAGAGTTGCTCTATCTGCAGTATCAAGTCTACCAGGCCATAAATCTTTTCAACAGTTCCAGTGTTTCCAGAGTTCTTTTTCTTGCTAATATATATGAAAGTATACTGAAGGCCACCTCATTCTTCCAGGATATTCTCAAAAAGAATGACTTAATGGCATAGCATATGATCAGTTGGTATTCTAAGCTGCAAACTAAACAAACCAACTCTGGACATAGTAAGCAGAAAATGATTTATGAGCAAAGCATTGCATAGTTCACAGACTCTGCAGGATGAGCAAAGAGAGGTCACACAGCCAGGAAAAACTCCTAAAGTAATGCTGCAGAACTGATCAAGGGAAAGCTCAGGTGCTCTTGCTGCCAGTGTGGATAGGAGACAGCCCTACCCAAAATACCCAAGACACTTGGCTCTGAGTAATGCTGCTTGATTGCTGTTGCCTTTGGAAATGGGGCAGAATTGCCACCATTTTCTTTACCCTCATCTTCAGAAGGAATTTGGTATCATCCTGTTTTTTGGTGTCATTAACTTCCAATTTAAATCTGTGGCATATTTGGCAGAGGCTAGATCATTTTCCACTGGGGGGTCTCCACTGCAATCTCCTTATCAGGTCTTGCTGGTGGCACTGTAGAGCATCCCACAAACACTTCATGACCCACTGGTTCCACAGGATCACAAGGGCCACATGGCAGGGCTCCTTTTTTATGGGACCTGCTCAAAGCTACTGGCCTTTTTGGCCACATAGTAAACAGTCTGGTTTGTTGTCTCTAAATCCAAAGAGGCTTACCAAATACTATATCTCTTCTTTAGTGTAGGGAATGCAAAGTGCAGCTATTGTTCTGTCATTTTGTAGGTAGTGTCTCCACAGTTTACACATCCCTGGAAATCCTGGAGACTTTACCAAGGTGACAGGATTCTGTATTTTCATGCATTTAGCTACTATCTTTTAGTATGCATATATTTTACCAAGGCATATAAGTACAAATTAGCTCCTACTTTCCTGATACTATCAATGTGATTTTGTCCAGGTAGTGGGCCAATGTGATAGTCTGAGAGATAGTGAGATCAAGTTCCCTGCAAATGAAATTCTGATATGTATTTAGCAAGATATCAAAGATATACTTCTGTCCAGACCAGATGAAAACTATATATATATAATAGATTATAATAGTTGCTGGGGTTATGTTGATTTGACCCAGGAAAGAAACCACATCTGGAACAGCAGCACCAATTGGAGTTGTTATTTAAGCTAAAGATAATCCCTTGTTATTTTTGGTACCAGCCAAACAAGTGACTTAATGTGGACACAAGAGGAATCAGCACTCCTTAACTGTGATGTCTGTGGCAGCAGGATCAACCTGCCCTATTCTCTCTAGGCTGCAGCATTGATTATGTTTTACTATTTGGGTATGGAGCAGAGAGCTTCTGGGATTTCACTTTAGCATTTCCTATCATGATAATCTTTATTCTATGACATTCTTTCAGTTACTTAGAATATTTACTCCATTTGGAAGTTGGGGAATTAAATATGGGCTAAAAGATAGAGGTTCCATCAAGACTTACATGAGACATACAAAGGTGAATATTTCATGTATCTCCTAGGTCCCATTTATGGTGAGCCCCTTTGTGGTGGTTAGAGTGATAATTCCAGCTCTCCAGGATCAAGACTGACATCATTGTCCAAAACTCCCTGAAAGTTATGGATTGTGCTCTTTCCCAAGAACATAGTTATTCTGATAAATAGATACACACCCCTTTGTGAAAACATTAGGAGTGAGTGTCAGAGAACCTATCTATGATATTAATCTCAAAATTACTTCCCCTTCTGGTTTGAGGAACTTGATCTGCAAACAGACTCATGTCTAGAAACTGGTGAGGAACCATTTTAATTTCAATGACTCCATTAAGGCCTCCACTCACTAGATCTAGGGTTTATTCAATTCTATTTTAGTATCAGGGACCACATGATCAATACGCCACCATGAAATATCCTTGTGGCCCAATCATTCTGATCCCTTTGCTGATCTTTTCTTACTGCTCATTATAGTAACTATGACCACATGTACCTAACACTTATGTGCCATTCCTTGTCTTCTGCTCCCTGTGATCCTGTTATCTCACTGATAACCAGGGAGTCCTCAACTGCAGTATCTTTCATGAGTGTCATTTCCTTCCAGAGTGCAGCCCTATGTAGCACTTTTTGGAGATGTTGGGTCTCCACTGACTGACGTATTTTCAAAGCCTCGGAAAAGTGAATGCATACTGGACCCATTAGAGAGCATAGTTAGGGAGGAGTTGAGTAGCTCAAATGTGTATAATCCTCTCCAACATTCACTAATCCATGAGATTCTGGATACTTTTCTCTACATTATACCAAAGAATTTGAGTTCAGGGTTGAGTCAACCAATCTAAACACACACACACACACACAATAACACAGAGTTAGAAAAACACCCAAATGCTCAATCTAGCACAGCGAATCAAAGACTAGCTTAGTAAATGAATTCATATTGATTAGTTCAGCCTATTCTAAAATTATTCCCCTCCCTTGTTGGTCTAGCAGCTTTAGATTCCATTCTCACACATATTCTCCACATTTAAATCCTATATAATATCAAAATCTTATAATCTTTCTCTCCCCAAGCTTCATTTGTAATGGCCCTCTCCAAACATTCTTGACTCTGATTCTGGTTATAAGTCCGGAATCAATACGAGGTAACATGAGAATATTGCATGATCTCTCCATCAGAGGAGGTCAGTGTCATTCAGCAAGACCTATTATACTGGGTAGAAAGGTCAGTTCCTGTCAATGGCAGATGTTTTCCTCCTATATATTCCCATTCGAATTTTTAGAATCCCAATTTTTCCCAGGTCAAAGACTTGGTGAGTTCAGTGGGCATGATAATCTGGCAACTTCCAAAACCAAATATTGAATTTGGTTTTGGCAATTACAGCCCTGAGGATTCTAGACAGAAGAGATAGTCTTTCAGTATGGCTGTAGAAAAATGTTAGTATTTGGACTTAAACCAAGTTTTAAGACTTTCATAAACCATTTTCTTTTCTTAAGCCATGCATGCAAGTAGAACCACCTACCTCCCCACAGGCCTTGCACTCCTCATAGCTGCCATACTTTCCTATGGCTCTACCCACTCTGTCCCCAAAGGTTCACCTACCTTGGCTACCTTGGATTCATCTATAGAAGTCAGGGTTCTTAAGTCATGCATAGAATTCAGGTTATAAGAAACATACAAACCCTAGATAACTTAAGCAGGACACGATTTTAGTAGAATGATATTTAATAAGTGTATTAGTCAGGATGCACTATGGCAGGCTATATTGTTGTAAAATAATAACCACCCAAAGTCTAGTTGCTTATAGAGAGAAAAAGGTTTATTTTTCATTCATGCTACTTGTTAAACCTTTGCGTCAAATATGTTGAGGTAAGATTAGCACATGGAGGCAGGAGCACACACACCTATCTCTTGCTCAACAATACTCAGTATATTGGAAAGATTGCTTTTGTGGTAGGGAGCTGGTACCTGCTTTTAAGGAAGAAACAGTAATAAAATTCTCCTAAGGTTTTATCTACAGTAATAAAAAGAGTAAAAGAGAGAGAGAGAGAGAGGAAAAAGATTAACACATGGAATTGGGAAGTAAGAAAAGTCGTTTGACATGTGCCCTCACAGTATATTTTTAGCTAATTTAATACATTCCCAAAGTAATATTCTGTGGTAGTGACAGTGGTGACAATGAAATAGTTCACTGAAACACACATTAAATCAGTATAGCCTGATACCCAAGCACCACGTTTGAAGATCTTTCCCTTGGCAGGAGAAATGACTTTATTCTTTTACTTCAAAGCCATATTTTAATCTATCCTGTTGAGTTTCTTTTTCCACCTCACTGCAAGATAAAAAAAAAAAAAAAAAAGCCAATTGTATTCAGAAACATGATTTAAAAAGTGACAATTTTCTCTGATTTTCATGTTAATGAAGAGAAAACATAATAGACCAAAATACAACACAAATCCAACAATGATGTTCTTAATGCATGGTTTTTTCAAGCTAACCTGTGTGATAAAGTATATTCATGTGTACAAAAATTTTTTTTAAAAGAAGGGCTATTTAAAAACTGAGTCTTTATTAGCTTGTCTCCCTTATTATAATTAGTAAGTATTTAAATTAGAATAATTGGAAAAAGGAGTATATCCAGATAAAAATTTCTCATTCTGTTAGAATAGGACATTCTAAGACTAGATCAGATGATACATTAAGGCAACCACATTTAACAATAGGTGGGAAGAATGCTATTGTTGAGCAACTTAATGGACATCAATGTCCAAAAAATCAACTATACTTCAAAAAATCTCAAACAGTTTTTCTCCCAGAGGTGCAGTATGATCATTTGAAATTTCATACTTTCTTCTATGCTAAATACAGTGTTATTTTGGACATGTCAAAACTGACTAGTCACCATAACATAATCCTTTCCATAGAGTCTTAGAGGATGAACATCCGGCCCATATTTGCTAATGATGATAGTGGTATATGTTACTGCCAGGCTGGGTCTTGGCCTGCCAATATAGGCTATTTTGATGCTGCTACCACCAAAGGGAATATGGGATGTTCCAGATCAATTGGTAAGATTTCTGAAAGGATCAGATCAGTGACACCATGGTCCAATTACTTCATGTATGTTGTCCATCTTATCTGTGATGCTTGGAAATATACATTAATAACAATTAGCTTATGTTTACATTTATAAACATCAGACATGTTTTTTTCTATGACTAATGCTCCTTAAGTATCTAAAGTGGCTGAACCTGTCTTAGTTTACAGGGCTGCTATAACAAAGACGCACAGACTATTTGGCTTAAACAACAGGAGTATATTGTCTCCCAAATCTGGAGACTAGATGTCTGAAATCAAACTGTTGGCAAGACCATGTTTCCTCTAAAGTCTGTAAGGTTCTGGGGTGGCTTGCTGGCTATCTTGATATAGCTCAATCTCTACCTGTTACTTGGCCATCTCTCTCTGTGTCTCTGCATCAGTTGTGTCTGTCTGTCTGTCTAAATTTCCTTCTTTAAGGAAATCAGTCATATTGTATTAGGGCCCGTAATCCAGCTTGAACTCATCTTAACTAATAACATCTTCAAAGATGTTATTTGCAAATGAATTCACGTCCACAAGACCAGAGGTTAGGACTTGAACATATCTTTTTGGGGGACACAATTCAATCCATAACACTATCTAATAGAGTTTTGGGGATAATTGTCTTGCATTTGCTAGTAGTTGTTTATTTGGCTATATAATAGGATGTACAAATTTGTTCTGAATAATTTGAAAATGATAAATAGTAATCAACAAAAAGGAGGGGAGGTCTGCCTTATTTCCCTGACAATTGAATATAAATGTAGTGTTTTTCCTGATATAAAAGGATTAATTCCTTATGTAAAATTATTTATTAGCCCCCAAAGCATATCAAATAACAGAAAGTAACCTTCATTTCCTGAATGCTTACTATGTGCCAGACCTAATACAGCATCTGGCATAAAGAAATGAGAATACTCCCCAACTAATAGAAATTAAACTTAAAAGTTTTATAGACAGAAATCTAGGATTTTCAAAATAGTCAGGCATTCATTGTATGGAAAATAGCACAATGTCCTAACTGCACATTTTTCCATCTCTAATGTCTTTAAAAATAATCTTATGAAACAAATTTTTAAACAGAACACAAATAATTTCATGGAAAGTTTTAAGCTGTTTAAAATGAAAATTAGTAGAAACCCACTTATAAAGTCAATAAGAACTGGGCAAAGAATAGTAAAGAAAAATGTGTAAAATGAAACAAAGACAACATTAAATAAATGATTGAAAGAGTACAAAGCGTAAATCCCTATATCCAAACCTGAAGATACTGGAAATAAATGAAAAGAAAGCTAAAAAAATTCATGCTTAAAAGAAAGAAGACCGGCAAACTAAGTTTAGAATTCATGAAACACAAAACCACAAATAATTGAAACAAGAAAACTGTGATGAATATAAATAAAAATCAATAAAAATCATCCCATTTAACTAATATCTATTAAGTCTCATGCATCTGGTACTGACTGTAACTAAATTTGACAAAAGAACAATGAGCATATATTAGTATGTTTAAAGCCTCTCTGATTTCTTCCATTGCTTTATAAGTTTGTTGCACTACCAATTAGGAAGTAATCTGCTTACTAAACCTTTTAAAGTGTTATTATATCATGCACAAATTCTCTTAAACATTTTACAGAAGCATGTTTAAGTATTTTTTGCAAAACTCATCCCCTTTGACAGCTCAGAAGCCACATATCACCCAGAGTTGGTAACTCTTCTTTACGCTTTCCTTTGTGCTTATTGTCCTTGTCCCTACAAACTCCTCAATCCCTCCCACCCAATTAATGGGACAAAATACCTAAATAAACATGAAAGAGAAGACCTTTGAAAGCTCTCCTACCCCTCAAAGGACATATCACAGCTCAGAGTTGGTACTTTACCATGACTCAAGGTAACATCACATTTCCTCACTTATATGTCCCCCGTGATGACATCTACCTCATGATGGTTTCAAAGTTTTCATACATGGGCAGTTAAAGTCATTTGGCCTTTGGTTTAATGTCATGAGAGGTTAAAGGCATTGACTTAGGAGGAAAGATTATATTAACCAAAACTGAACCGAAGAATAACTCACCAAAATAAAAATACCAAAGGTGAAGTAATGAGGAAGCAAGCTAGATGATAAAGCGAGGAAGTCATTAAATAAATGAAACTTCAGATTCAATAACTGGCAAAATTTCTGAAACCAAGGTCCCTTAAACTCAAAAGTACTGTTGTCCTATGAGGAAAGTGATTGAACAGCCGCTTGGCTCCGGTAATACTAGATTGCCATTCCCAGGCCAGCCAAGTTGGACTAACAGCACAAATCAGGCCAGGAAAATTCTCTTGATGCTTAAAGCTCAACTGTGTTTCTGGGGACATCAAAGCAGTGTTATTTCTTTCTTACTCTAGAAAAGTGCAAAAAAGTTCAGGTAACTATAGCAACTACCAATCTTCATTGCCCAGTGGGTAGAAATTTTGTTTTGACATAGACTCATACAGAGAAAAGAATATTTGAGGCATGGTTCTTTCTATCCCTAATGCCTGGTGTAGTGCCTGACACTGTGAATGTGAGTGGCATGTGGTAAATGAGTATGCCTGATAAGGTAGCTTAAAAATATATGGTAGGGCACATAATTTTAAAATAGCCTCCAAATATTTTCCAATTTCTGTTTCTAGGTCTTTTCTGATTTCACTGCTTGCGTTTCTGAAAAAATGATTCAAAGTAGACTGTGGTCATTCAAAATGTTTATTGCTCATTTGATACTTAAGTTTCACTCTGTCTCAGCATTCATATTCTTTTCAAGGTTATGCAAAATTTAATAAGACATGGGGATGTTCATTATTCATTTCCAAGCCCACTGAGTTGCCACTTTTCCAGTTCTGTGTTGAACACTAAAGTGCCCTTAATAAATGAGTCCAGATGGAGTGTGTCTGTGAGTCAGGATTGAGTGACTTAGTGACATGTAGACCACAAATAGCATTATTCTCAATCACTCCATACCATGCCACATGGCCTAGGGCAATTTTCCATAGCAAAATCTAAATAACATTGTTCATTTGCTATGGCCTAAATATCATAATTAGGACATGTTGCTGCTATAGAACTCTAATTACTGATAAAACACAACTTTCATCATGACCTTCTCCCATTTAAGGAAAATGATCATTATACCTAACTCCAGACTTTCAATCCCTTAATCATTTCAACAAAGCATTTCTGAAAATGTCAAACATATTGCCTGGTTTAGAATTGCTGTTCTAACTGGGAATGAATGATTTGTGTATTTTTTAAAATCCCATATATGTGGGATCATTACCAGGTGAGAAGCAAAATAGCAAAGAGTACATATCTCAGCAACCATTAGATGCTTGCTTACACCTTGCAACTAACCATTATACAACTGCTGACGAGACAGGACATTTTTCTTTTTCTTTCACTGTACCTTGTACTGGTGGCATTGCCAAGCAAGCCAAAGGGAATTTTAATCTATTTTGGTTCCATTGCAGCACTATAGATCTCTGTATCTTAACATCCATCAGATCCATTGGGTCTCTCTGCAAATACAAATATCTGTGCATCTCTGCATAACACCAAGGTTTATATAGCTTTATAAAGTGATAGAGTAGATTCCTTACATGATATCAGTTTAGGAAGAGTCCTTGTTTAAAAATATCTTTCTCTATTTGTATTACAGTACCTGAAAGTCCATCATCAGAAATTTCTTCTTTAAACTTCTATGAAAATTCAAATATCCTTAAAAGAAAAAAACATATATCAGCTAAAATTTATTTTTTACTTTTTTTGACTTTATTTTTAAAGACATTGCAATATCATGCATAACAATTCCAATGCCCTAAAAATACCCTCTGTTTCACCTAGTCTTTTCACCCCCTCCCTCCAATCCTCTGGTAACCATTATCTTTATATCAATGTTACAAGTTCTTCCATTACTACAATAATAGTAAATCTGCTTTGGTCTGTGTTTGCATTCCTTCCTCAATCTTGAGGATTTGGGGATGGCAATGCCCATTATGCTTCAGAGTGAGGGGGGACTTAGATCTTATGAGACAGATGGAAGGAACTGTTTTGCTTGCATTAGTAGATACTCTGCTTTTTGGGGATGGGAGTTTCCACCATTATCATTTTGTTGGTTGTCCTGGGTGAGTTCAATGAACTGGAGAGTAGGTGTTGGCTGCAACTTTGCTGAGATTCAGGACTCAACCAGCATATTAACAGACCAAAGACTTAAGTCTCTGGGACACATATTTAATGAGTATCATATTAATTATAGGTTCAAATAAAAGGGGAAGAAGAATCTTGTGTAGGGAAATTATAAATGAGCCTAAGTTTGTTAGAGTGGGGAAACAGATTATCATATATTCTAAAGTATACGATACTTTAGAATGGATGGGGTGCTCATTTCATTGGTTGTGTGCCTTGCCTATAGTGTCTAGATGTTTTTAGAGGCATTGGTAACACTCCTGTTTGAGGCTTTGTTTTCTGTGGTTGTCAGTGAGATCTACCTGAGACATGCATAAATGTAACCTCTGGAATGACCTTCCAACTCACTTTGAAATCTCTTAGCTGTAAGAAAATCTTTTGTATTTAATTTCCCCCCCTTTTGGTCAAGGTTTTTTTTCCATATGCATCATTTGTTGGTGCTTGGAATTAATCCCCGGGAGGCTCATCCTCATAAGTCATGCCCCACACTGGGGAAAGGTAGTTCTTATATATGCTGAGTTTGGCTTAAGAGAGGCCACATTTGAGTAACAAGGAGGCTTTCAGGAAGTAACTCTTAGGAAATATATATTACTAAGCTAAGTTTCAATTTTACAAGAATAAGGTTTATAAGTACAAACATTAATATTGAGAGCTTGGCAAATTGATCTATTTTCTTTTGTTAGAAACTGCCTATGTACTCTAGAGATTCTTACCACTCTATTAGAGAATGTAGTAGGACTCCCTAGGATGGGAATTTAATATTTTGTTGGCAATTGTGTGGGTCTCCACCTGCTGAGATAATACCCTATAACCACATGAACACATTCATATTCCATAGAGGCATGGCCCAGGTGCACTCTTCCCCACACATCCCCCTACCACTGACACCCTGCACCAGTGACGCTTTCCTGCCATAGTTGCCAAAAGAACACTCCCGTAATTGTATTCTCAACCACAGTCCTCTACCTCCACAAAGTTCTGTTCCTTTCTCCCACCCTACCTCCAGCTCTATAGATAGCCCAAGCCATCCCCCCCAACACCACTCACACTCACACTCCAGCATCATTAACCCCATTCACATTGTTACACCACCATCACCTCCATCCACTGCCAAACATTCCTCATCCACCTTATCATAGATTCTGCCCAGATTGAGCATCTGCTCAGCACTCTACTCCCTTTCTATCTCCTGGTAACCTATCTTACAGGCTCTACCTCTGTAAACTGCTCAATATCTTTAGTTCATATTAGTAAGATCATGTAATATTTTTCTTTAATGACTGGCTTACTTCATTCAACGTAAGGTCTTCAAGGTTCATCCATGTTGTGGCATATGTCAATGCTTCATTCCTTCTTACAGCTGAGTAATAGTCCACTGTATGTATATACTACATTTTGTTTATCTAGTCATCTGTTGAAGGACACTAGGATTGATTCCATCTTTTGGCAATTATGAATGATGCCATGATGAACATTGGTGTGCATATATCTGTTCACATCCTTGCTTTCAATTCTTCTGTGTATAGTTCTAATAGTGAGATTGCCAGATCATATGGAAATTCTATACTTAGCTTCCTGAGGAACTGCCAAACTGTCCTCCAAAATGGCTGCACCAGTCTACATTCCCACCAGCAGTGGATGAGTGTTCCTGTTCCTCTACATCCTCTCCAACACTTATAGTTGTTTTTTTTAATAGAAGCCAGTCTAATAAGTGTAAGATAATATCTTATTGTGGTTTTGATTTGCATTTCCCTAATAGCTAGTGATGTTGAACATATTTTCATGTGCTTTTTAACCATTTGTATTTTCTCTTTGGAAAAGTGTCTATTCAAATCCCTTGCCCATTTTTCAAATGGGTTGTTTGTTTCTTTATTTTCAAGATGTAATATTTCTTTATATATGTTAGATATTAGGCTCTTATCAGATAGGTGCTTCCCAAATATTTTCTCCCATTGAGTAGGCTGCCTTTTCACTTCCTTGACAAACTCATTTGAAGCACACAACTTTTCAGTTTTGAGGAGCTCCCATTTATCTCTTTGTTCTTTTATTGCTCGTGCTTTGGGTGTAAATTTTATGAAACCATTTCTTACCACCGAATCTTGTAAATGCTTCCCTACATTAAATTCTAGAAGCTTTAACTTGGCTCTTATATTTATGTTTTTTTATCCCTCTTGAGTTAATTTTTGTATAGGACTGAGATGGTGATCCACTTTCATTCTTTTGGATATGGATATTCAGTTCTCCAAGCACCATTTGTTGAAGAGACTATTCCTGTTCCAGTTGAGTGGGCTTGGTGGTTTTTCATATCATTGGCCAAATATGTGCAGGTCTATATCTGAGCTCTCATATCAGTTCCATTTATAGCCCTAAATGCTTACATTTAAAAAGAAGAAAGAGCTAAAATCAAATACCTAACTGCACACATGGAGGAACTAGAAAAAGAACAATAAACTAATCCCAAAGCAAACAGAAGGAAGAAAGTAACAAATATTAGAGCAGAATTAAATGAAATTGACAATTAAGAAAATCATTAGAAAGAATTAACCAAACCCAAAGCTGTTTCTTTGAGAAGATTAATAGCACTGACAGCTATTAGCTAGACTAACATAGAAAAATAGAGAGAAGATGTAAATAAATAAAATCAGAAATGAGAGAAGGGATATCACCACTGAACACACAAAAATAAAGAGTATCATTAGAGGTTAATTTTAAAAATTGTATGCCAACAAGATAGACAACTTAGATGAAATAGATGGATTTCTAGTAACACACATGCAGTCTAAATTGATGAAAGAAGAAATAAAAGAACAATCACAAGTAGTGAGATTGAACTAGTCATCAAAAACCTCACAAACAATAAAAGCCTAGGACCAGATGGCTTCACAGTTGAATTCTACCAATCATTCCAGAAAGAACTGACACGAATCCTGCTCTTCCAAAAAACTGAAAAGAAGGGAACATTATTTAACTCATACTATGATGCAAACATCACGTTAATACCAAAGCCATATAAAGATGCTAAAAGAAAAGAAAACTACAGCCAATGTCTCTATTGAACTTAGATGCAGAAATCCTCAACATAATACTTGCTAATCAAATCCAACAACACATCAAATGAATTATACACCATGATCATGTGGGTTTCATCCCTGGTATGCAAGGATAGCTTAACATAAGAAAATCAATCACTGTAATACATGACATTAATAGATCGAAGGAAAAAAAATCACATGATCATTTCTATTGCTACAGAAAAGTCACTTGACAAAATGCAGCATTCTTTTTTGATGAAAACTCTTCAAAAGATAGGAATAGAAGGGAAATTCCTTAACATGAAAAACGGTATATATAGAAAAAACCCACAGCTAACCTCATACTCAATGGTGAAAGTCTAAAGGCTTCCCTCTTGGATCTGGAACAAGATAAGAATGCCCAATGTCACAATATTGTATTAGAAGTATTTGCTCAAGCACTTTAGGCAAAAATAAATAAATAAATAAATAAAATGCATCCAAATTAGAAAGGAAGAAGTAAAACTTTCACAATTTGCAGATGATATCATACTATATGTAGAAAGTTCCAAAAAATCTACAACAAAGCTACTGGAGCTGATAAATGAGTTCAGTAAAGTGGAGGGATATAAGATCAACATGCAAAATTCAGTAGAGTTTCTGTACACTAATAATGAGCAATTTGAGGAGGAAATCAAGAAAAAAATTCCATTTATACTAACAACTAAAAAATCAAGTATCTATGAATAAACTTAACTAAGGATACAAAGGACTTTTGAACAGAAAACTATGTAACATTGATAAAGGAAATCAAAGAAGACTGAAATAAAGGAATGAATATTCCATGTTCGTGGATTAGAAGACTAAATATCATTAAGATGTCAATCCTACCCAAATTGATTTACATAGTCAACACAATCCCAATAAAATTTCCAACAGCATTTTTTACCGAACTGGAAAAGCTAATAATCAAATTATTTAGAAGGGTAAGAGGCTCCGAATAGCCAAAAACGTCTTGAAAAGGGAAATAAAATTGGAGGAATTACACTACCTGACATTACAGCACACTACAAAGCTACTGTGGTCTAAACTGCATAGTATTAGCACAAAGAGTGGAACAGAATTCAGCCAAAATCTTAATAAGGATTGGCTAGGAGTAAGCCGTGAGGAAGTCATCTCATCTGTGTACACAATAGTAACAATAGAGGCTTATAACAGTGAATGGTCATTCATTCATTTACTTACAAAATAAGTTCTGTTTGGCCATCTCTTTCATTGGAGGCAATAATATTTGGGGCACAAAGATGCAAGAGTGTGATTCTTGTACTCAAATGGCTTAAATTTCACTGGAGAAGACTGACAAAGAATAAGGCAATCAAAACAGGGAGAGTACCATGACAGAGAAAAACAGTCCATTGCAGTGGTACCCTTCCTGACCTGGGTTGGGTGGTGGGCAACAGGGAAGCTTGCTGGAGGAGATCAAATATGAGCTAAATCTGAAAGGAGTCACATGGTAATATAGCTTTGCAGATTTCCATATGGTTCACATGTTATATTAACGAAAAACAGTACAATTAACCTCCTTGACTCAAAGAAGGTCAAGAATAATTTTTTTTTTTTTTTTTACTATTCAGAAGAGTGGCATCCTGGATAAGATAGCAGCTTTATTATTAGAGTAGCAATATGGTCTACAAACTAGCAATCAATAGACATAGGGAGGCGGATGTGGCTCAAGTAGTTGGGCTTCTGTCTACCATACGGGAGGACCTGGTTCGATCCCTGGGGCTTCCTGGTAAAAAGGCGTGCAGGCGAACCAGGCTTGCGTGGCAAACCATGCAGCAAGATGGTGGCACAACAAAAAGAGAGACGGGGAGAGTCAAGCAAGACGTGCCAGAAACCAGGAACCCGGGTGGCACAAGTGGCAAGGTGATTCTCTCCCACATCGGGGGTCCCTGGGATTGAATCCCAGTGAAGCCTGGAGGAGAAAAATGAGAAGAGAAGGCAAGAAATAGGCAAAGAAGATCACCCGGCTAATGGATACAGACAGCAGGCGAGAGGGCAGGGGAAGAAAGTAAAATAGACATATGTCAATATTCTAATGTGGTCCCTATAGAAGTTTGCGCAAACACTCCATCCTCTTTATTTCATTTCTTCCTTTGTGAAATGTTTGGTTGGCATGCCCAATCTTACTTTGTATAAGCTGTCTTTCCTGCCCAGTTTGGGGCTGGGGCTGGTACTTTGTCCAAAAAAGAGACTGCAAACAGAGTCTCTTCCCTCCCAGTTTCAAAGGAATAAGTAAATGGTATGTAAGTGTTCATGAAAAACTTTACTTTACCATTTTTATAGTGATGACCAAATCTTTGTTATAGAAAAATAACAATATTTACCATCACATTTTAAAAGTTATTTTTTATTACAAGATTATTTAAAGGAAACATACATTAAATACTATAGTTAATTTTGTAATAGAACAAAATATGGCTTAAAACATGAAATAGAAAATGTAATTACCAAGCTTTTAAAAATGTTTTTTACAACAGGCTCTCATTAATTCCATTCATATTTTCAAAAAAGACCAAAGGAGGAAAACTAAGCTTATTAACAACAGATTACACCCATATTTTATTAAAAGTGTTTTTTTCTGATTTGCTCTTTGTGACTGAGTCAAATTTCCAAAGGAAAAATCTATGCTAATAAAAATAACATTCTTCAAAGACCCTTTCAAAAATGTTTCTTCTCATCTATGTAGGTTTTTATTAAGAATAGGAGAAACAAGACTTATGTTGTTTTACTTATATAATTGTCTTTAGTTATTTTATGAGGGTAAAATTATAAATCTGAAAAGAATAAACATTAATTGAGCTAATATATTCATTCTTTATATGTTAAGTCACTCTTCAAAACCTACATGCAGTCATGAGAGGTGTAAATCTGAGAAAAAGATGAAACAAAGAACAAAATGACTTAAAAAAAAATAATTGTTGGAAGAAAAAGAGTTGTTAAATGACCATGGAAAAAATACTTTCCTTTTCAGGGGAAATGCAACAAGTGGTAAGAACAAGCTTATCCAAGCTGTCCATTTTTAATAGACTCAAAGTGTTACGGCCTCTCTGGGACAATTAGCTCCTTGTTAGATATTATCAATTATACTATTAATCACAGTCATGATCCACAACATGATGGAAACTATGTTATACAGTCCCATGTTTCATCCTCTAGCTTTCCTTCTAGTGACATACATGATCCTAAACTTCCCTTTTCAACCAGAATCACACAATTCAGCACTGTTAATTGCCCTCACTATAATGTGCTCCCATCACCCTGTGTGGAGAGCTTTAAATCCCAATTTATTAATAGAGATCATAAAGCCCTTCTAGTTTTAGAGCATTACCTTAGATTCTAAAGCTAAAGTGTAAGCAAATGCAGATTTCCTATAACATTAATTTAGAAGGGCTAGCTAGAATTATGACAGTCATTATTTTCTTAACCAATTGTTCTTTTGAAAAACTTTATATACTACTTCATACCAATATAGGAAATCTTTGTTTTCAAATGTGAAAGTGGTAATAAATCATGGAATGATGAACAAGATTTATAAACTGGTTCTCTAGTTCATTAAATTTGAAAATAGTATTCCTGCAAATAAATGTTGTTTCAAGTATAGCAGGGAACAGTGTATAATGACTGCTTCCCACCAAACTGGCAGGGATACATCAGATCAAAGACTCAGACAAGTCCAGCATGGCAAGCAAAGAGCATTCAATAGCAGGCTTATGTGAAGCCTCATCCTCGATGGTCCAGAGGGGACATCCTCTGTCTTGGAGAGTCTGAGCAGTCTTTTATACCACATGTTTACATGCAGATGGGGAGGTGTATTAGTGAGGGTTCTCTCGAGAAACAGAATCAACAGGAGATATCTGTCAATAATATGAGATTTTATGAGAGTCTGTCACGTGACCGTGGGGATGCACAAGTCCAGGTTCCACAGGCAGGCTTCAAGACAGGGGCTCCGATGAAAGTCCAATGAAAGGTCCTTGATGAGTTTCTGGGAGAAGTTGGCTGTCCAAAGACAAGCTGGGAAATTCTCTCTGAATGTTGAAATCACTTCCCCTTTGAAGGCATTCAACTGATTGGATAAAAGTGTCATCCACTGCTGATGCAACCTCCCTGATTGATGCAGATGTAATCAGCCATCCATGCAGTAAACTCACTGGTGATCGAAAATCTATAAATGCTCTTATATTACAATTAGCCCAGTGCTTGCTGGATCTAACACTTGGACACAATTACCTGGCCGAGTTGACACATTAACCTAACCATCACAGTCTACCCCTTGTCAACTCGGCAACCATACACATTACCCTAAGCCATACTTAGTCTCTAAGTAAAAACAATAACAGACAAGCACACATATATATTTCCTTTTCCCCAATGCACAGTTACTCTGGCAAAAGGCCGTAGGTATCCCTGGGGAAAGGTGGGAGGAAGATTAACAGTATAAATTTTTGGCAGTTTAACAGGATCCTTCCCCAAGGAGACCTGGCTTTTTCCTCATTCAAGGGGCTCTGGGTCTGTAAACTGTCTCAAGTCTGGGAATTGATTAAGGGGCCGTGATTCTCTGCATCTGTAATTTGAGTTAGAGTTTTGTTCACTCAACCTAGAACTCTTCTGCTTATATAGATCTAGAAGAAATTTAGTAGACTGCCCAGGTATTTCACTTCTAGGTACCCCACGATCTAGTAGCCAACGCCGTAACTCCCTGCTACTCAGACTATTCAGTGTGCTGTTTTGAATCTGTCTTTCATTGCGGTAGCCACGCCCACCTTGCCTTTGGCGATTAACTGCCGATACTTGACTTTTACCAGACTGAGATCCGATCATCCCCATAATGTTTAAGGATTCCAATTCCATTATAGCCCTCCCTACAGTAATATCTGGACTGCAGAGAAGAGCAACCACAGAGTTCTTCAGAGAAGATGGAGTTAGTCTTACAAATTTATTCCTCACAGTCCTGGTTAAAGGTGTGTCCTCTGGACATTCCTGGGGTGGGTGGGCAAGTCTCAAATGGTAAATCCATTCTAGCATTCCAGTCTCTCTAAACTTTTGAATCCCCTCGTCTACTGTATACCAGGGCAAATTGGGCATCTCAACATCAGACATGCTAGGCTATCGTTTGGTCCATGCTTCAGTCAGCCACCCAACCAAACTTTTAGAGCCCTTTCTAACCCCTCGAGCTGCAGCGCTGAATCCAGAATTTCTGCTTAGTGGGCCCATATCAATAAATGCAGCCTGATCCAACTTTATATTCCTTCCACCATTATCCCATACCCTTAGTATCCATTCCCACACATATTCCCCTGATTTCTGTCTATATAAGTTGGAAAACTCATGCAGTTCTTTCAGAGTATAGCATACTTCCTCATGGGTCACACTTTGTATTTCACCTTTGGAGGCCTGTTGTGATTTTAGTTTAGTAATAGATCTCGTAGACAAGAAGCGTGGGGGGCGGGGGATGGGTAAGGAGAAGGATTAGAGATGGTTTTCAGGCTACTGACCTCAGGGCGTTCCTTTGCATTTTCTTCTGGTGAGACAGGATTAATCTCTTCAGGCAGGGGTTGGAAGGCAGATTCCTCAGGGCAGACTGGAAGTTGGGCAGTGCATGCTGGAGTTTGGTTGGTACCTGCCTCGTGGCTGGAAGGAGGTTCAGACTCCCTGGGGCAGGCCAGAGTCTGGTACCCACCTCAGGGCTGGAAGGAGGTCCAGATTCCTTGGGGCAATCTGGAGGCTGGATGATACAAGGTTGACAAGGTGTGGTCTCCACATGGCAGGCCATCACAGGTTTATCTGGTAAAGCCTAAGCAGAATTTAGAGTTCCAGTGTCCCCACCAATATTATCATCATCCCATATGTCTCCATTCCAATCCTCGGGGTTCCACTCCTTTCCAATCAATGCCCTCACTTTAATTGCAGAAACTCTGCGAGGTTGAGATTTTAGTTTCCTCTGTAATTCTGCTACTTGTACAATGAGAGTCTGGGTTTGATTCTCAGATATCTCAAATCTATAGCTACAGGAGACAAGATTTTCTTTCAAGGCACACGTAGAAACTTTCATGTCATTCATGTGGCATTTAAGTTTCAAATTTAAAGACTTTAGCTCATCTCTTTCTTTCGTAACTGTATCCAGAGTATCTAGGAGGAGCCAGCCAACATCATTATACTTTTTGACTCCATAAAATTCTGTTAAGGTGCTGAAAACACTCTCACCCAGATCCTTGCTTCTTATAAGCATGGAAGTAGGGGAATCCAGTGATGCTGTTTTGCATATCTCAATTGCCAGCTCATGCCATGGACTGTTAGCAACCTCTTCATTATTGGAAAGGAAGTCATTAGTACCCCTGAGTCCAATTAGAGTAGAGACCCAATTACAAAACTCCCAGAACCACCTCAGACATCCCATGTTTAAAACTCTGTTCCTCAAGAACCACTCCCGGTACCAAGCTGTATTAGTCAGGGTTCTCTCAGGAAACAGAATCAACAGGAGATATCTGTCAATAATATGAGATTTTATAAGAGTCTCTCATGCGACCATGGGGATGCACAAGTCCAGGTTCCGCAGGCAGGCTGCAAGCCAGGGTCTCCGGTGAAGTCTGATGAAAGGTCCTTGATGAGTTTCTGGGAGAAGTTGGCTGTCCAAGGATGAGCTGGGAAATTCTCTCTGAATGTTGAAATCACTTCCCCTTTGAAGGCATTCAACTGATTGGATAAAAGTGTCATCCATTGCTGATGCAACCTCCCTGATTGATGCAGATGTAATCAGCCATCCATGCAGTAAACTCACTGGTGATTGAAGTCCATAAATGCTCTTGTATTGCAATTAGCCCAGTGCTTGCTGGACCAAACACCTGGACAAAATTACGTGGCAGAGTTGACACATTAGTCTAACCATCACAAGAGGACATGTGAGCGGGAAGCATGATTGAAAAGTGCAGTGCTCAGGACAGATAATCAAGGACTGGATATTCACGTGTTTCCCAGCAGGGCAGAAGTTGCACTTTAACAGTAACTACGTAAAAAGAGCATTTACAATGTTTGTCAGTAGGGCTAAAGTTACATCTTTACAGTAACTACTAAGGGATCTATTGATACAAAGGTGGTCAAGCAGTTCACAGATCAGAGCATTAGAGTTTCCAAGAAAGAATTTTAAGCATACTTTATGAGTTACAAGCTCAAAAACAGTTATTTCCAAAGGCTTGCTCTGTAACTATTAAGAAATGAAATGCTGACTAAAAGGGAGAAAGAACTGGAAATTGTGGGAAAAATGGAAAACCATATATGATATAACTTTCTTGTCATCATTAAGTATCATTTCACAGTACTTAATTCTCTCTGTTCTGACTCTGGGAAAATTGCAGCAAGACTCAGAATTAATGGTAATAGAGCTTTAGTGAATTTTGCTATGGAGCTGCTGGAAAAGAGTCTTTCTACTTGAATGGGTATCTAGGTTGTTTTTCTGCCAAGTTTAGACCCTAAGATAAGTATTTCAGTGCAAATAGTTTACTTGGGAGGAGATCCCAGAAAGTACCAATTGGGCAGTGGAGAAGTGAGATAGGGAAGGGAAGGAAGCCAATAAAGTTAACAATAGCAAATAGGTTCCTCCTGTAGTAACTGGCCTCCATCCAGCTAGGGAATTATGGGAAATAGTAGAACACTCCTTAGATTTATCCTCCTTGATGGAGGAAGAAGCCAGGATATTTAACTCCAATCATATCAGTCATAGGTTTAGTGATTGTTCCTGGGTTTGCCCTACACACTGACTAATTGAAAGTCCTCAAGAAGAAAGAGACTTGCAAGTAGAATGCATTGAAATCTACTAAAACAGTGACTGCAAGGAGAATAAAAGCATGCTATAGTGAAACAATGAGTTAGCAATGTGGTGATACACTAGTTTAGAAAGCTCATTGCCTCAGCACTTGGAGTGGGGGGCCTTCCATGCTGTTGTTTAGGAAGTGTGTTGCCCCTCACCTCCAGTCTTCAGAGACGGAAGGGCATATTCCCCAGGGATTGCAGAGAATCTGGCTGCCGCTCCACTGTTCTGAGAGGGTTGAGTCTGTGCTCTGAAGAGTGTAGAGAGTCTGGCTATCACCCAAGTGTTCTCAGAAGGTGGAGCCTTCACCCTAGTGTTCAAGAAGAGCTGCTGCACAAGCACTTGGAATAGGTGGGGCTGCTGCACCATCAGGTCCAGATGACAAGACATCATTCCATAGATGACTTTCAGATTTTGAAATCTAATAGAGTATGCCCCACAGTGTTTCATAATTGTTTAGAACCAGTGACCCATATTTTCCTTCCAATTTCTCCCTATGGTAATGGGAAGTTTTTCCTATGCCTGTCCCTCCATTATATATTGGAAGCAGAAAATTTGTTTACTAGGTTTCACAAAGTCCACAGACAAGGGGAATACAGCCCCAGGACAGACCACATCTATAACCGATTTTTATGAGACTTGGTATGTAGCATTGTTATTGAAATAACTTAAGGCTTTGGGGATATTGTGTTGGAAAGAATGCATTTTGCGTATATAAATAACATGTCTTTTGGGGGTCCAGAGGGTGGAATGTGGTGGTTTGAAATTGTACAAACCCCAGAAAAACATGTTTTTAAGGTTAATCTATTCCTGTGGGTGTAAACTCCTTGTAAGGAAGACTTTTTTTTTTTTTTACTTCAGTTAAGGTGTGACCCACCTCATTCAGAATGGGTATTAATTCTACTACTGGTCCTTTCATTATTATTATTTTAGGAGTTGTGAGTTAATGAAACAATTATGCATACCATATAGAAGCTGAAATCAATGAAACCCAGAAGAGAAGGGAGACTTCTCTTCCAGTAGACACAAACATGTGTTTTGTCATGTGGCAGAAGAGCCAAAGATTGCTGGCAGACAGTCTGGGTAGGAAACATTGCCTTGATGATGCCTTGATTTGGACATTTTCTCAACCTCAAAACTGTAAGCTAATAAATTTCCATTGTTCAAGCTAAACCATTTCATGGTGTCTGCTTCCAGCAGCCTAGGAAACTAAAACACTCATTCAATGCCTCATAAAATGCCTTAGATTGTTGGAAAGAATAGAAGACATTGCTATGTTCAATGAATTAATCTATTACTTTAAGATCAGTAAAATTACTATTGAACTAAAACACAAGATTATGTAAATCTTTAGAATAGTCTCATTTTGTTTCATTAAAAAGCTTTGATCTCCTAGATATACTTTATTATCAGCTCAAGTGTTCAATGTGCATTGTAGGCTAATAATTTGAAATTGGATACTTCAAAAGATAAAGCACATGGGCTTAAAATTTTTGTTGATTCTTCTATACAGAGATAGTTAAATAGTCCCTAGAATTTTTTTATATACATCAAGCAATGCATCAGTTTGAAATTTTGGTTATTCCTGATCACCAATGCATGAGGTATTACTGCCTCCGAATAGTTATATGGGTCCCCTTTTTGTTTTTTACTCTGTCTCTACTAATTTTTAAAATTTAATTTACTTTTGATAGTAAACAATGTATTCACATAGTTCAAAATTCAATAATTCTGCAGGGTATCCAAAGAAAAGTTTCCTTCTCATTCCTGTGCTCACTCGCCACTGATAACCAATGTTATCAATATCATGTGCATCCTTCCATTGGTATTTTTATGCAGATGTCAGCAGATATTTATGTATATATGATTTTTCTCCTATATAATAAAAACTGTAACATTTAACACAGTGGTTTCACTTTACTATGTTTATTATGTGTCACTATATCCTGGAAATCCCTTTCCACATGTGTACAAAAAGTGGTTTCTCAGTTTTTAAGGCTGTACAACATTCCATTGTATATCTAAACCATAATTTATAAATGAAGAACATTTAGATTGTTTATAACTATTTCAAAGAATACGGCATTTCACCAATGCATGTGTATACCTTTGAGATAAACTACTAAAATTGGAATGCTGAATAATACACAAACACATGCAAACATTTTAAATCCCAAAAAGATACCATTTTTATTGTTTTGTACAGTCAATTTTTTGTTTATCTATTATACAGTTATCCTTTCCACTCCTTTTCATTCCTTGTTATATTTCTTTGCTTTGTGGAATAATTTCCTTCTACCAGATAATTGTCTTCAGTATTACTTTTAGTACAGATTTCCTGACCACAGATTCTCCGCTTTGTTATTTAAAAATATCTTTATTTTACTTTAGTTTTGAAGGCATTTTAACTGGGTATCATTTTCTTTATTCTATATATTTTTAAAAAATAAAATTATTTTTGAAGTATATTTTCACTGGATATGGAATTCTTTCATTCTATTTAATTGTTCTTTTCAATATACAATTGTTTTATCAGCAACTTAAAATACCACCTCGCCTTTGGTTTTCATCTTTTCTCATAAAAAGTAGTCGCAGTATTATTGTTGCTCCTTTAAAGATAATGCTCCTTTTATTTTCTGTAGCTGGTTTTGGAGTTTTCGTCTTTGTTATTTGGTCTCATCGCATTTATTATGAGGTACTCACATGTGGTTTCCTCTGTATTATCCTGGTAGGGGCTCAAAGGCATTTTTGAATCTGTGGCCTGATGTCATTCATCAGTTTCGGAAAATTCCTGGCCATTGCCTCTTCAACTGTTGCCTTTTCTCCATTCTGTCTACTTTAGTTACATATATGTTAAAATCTTTTACTGTGTACAATATGTCTCTTACACTCTCTTCTGTATTTTATCCTTTATCATTTCTCTGAGTCATGCCTGTCTTCCAGTTCAATAATTCTGCTTTGTCAAATCTGCTGTTAAAACCATTCATTGAATTCCAAATTTCAGTTATTATATTTTCATTAACAGAATTTCCATTATAACTTTTATAGATTTTAGATCTCTGGTGAAATTCTCTATCTTTTCCTATCTTTTTCCATTTTTTCCTTTATTTTATTGAACAAATTAATCATGGCTATAAAGTCCTCGTTGACAACACCAATAGCTGGGTCTCTTGCGGGTTTTGGTCAATAGGAATAAGTGAATTTTTTATTAAACACAAAGTATTATAATGGCTCTAATTGATATTCTGTTTCTCAAAAGAGAGTTCACTCTTCCCTCTGCTAGGCAAATAGAGTGAGGGCCAATTCCTTTATCTCATCAGGGTTAGCATTGTGTGTTAGTTCAGGTCCTCCATGAAGAAGGCAACAAGATGGGATTAGACATGTAAAAGGTTTGTTGGGGAAAATAACTGTGAGAAAGCAGAGGTAGGCAGAGAGAGTGTTCTTAGAGTGATGCTGGCTTGTTTTCTAAGAAAGGAATGGAGGAAAAAGGAGGATTGGCTAGGAAGACTCTCATGCAACTGTGCAGTTCTAAGAAAGTGTTAGCCAAAACAACACGAAATCCTTGAGCCAAAGTTTGCTCACAAGGGGAGTCCCACATTTCACAGGAATGGGTTGGCACTGGTACCTCTGTCATGTTCAGTCACTGGCTAGGAACATCTCTGGGATGTGCAGCCTCGGTGCAGACACAGTGGTGGGTCCAGAGAGGTGGTATCTGGGGATGTCAGTCAAACATGCTTTCCACAGCTGGTTTCATTAGAGGAGATCTGTGCTGCACATTTCCACAGCTGTGAAAAGTGAGCGTGTATTTTGGCAAGATTTTATCTACTACCAATTTATCCCAGCTCCCAAGGCTTAGCTCTGCAGATATTCCAACTGAGTCTGAACTACTCAAAAGGGACCCTCCAGCTAGCTGGTTCTGAACTTTAATACAATTCTCCACAGCACAGCAAGATTGCCAAAAACTGCCTTCTAAGTTTCAGATGGTTTCTGCTTGGAATATATTCCTTCCCAGTGAAACTTCAGAATTTGGCAAATTTATTTAGGTAAAAACCAGTGGTGTTTTTGGCTCAGTTCTCCTCTCCTCTCTTCTCAGCAGGAATCTGGCCCACCCACTATCTCTATTTTTTGTCTCCATCTCTGCAAGATTGTCAAAGTGAGCAGAGAGCCTTTCAGTAATGACCCTCTTCCTGAGTTTTTTGCCTGAATCTTCAGCTTCTTGTTTTTCACCAAAATTAACATTTACCCTGAAGATAAAGGTGGCTGGAGAGCATTGGCTCACTTTTCCCTGTGATTTCCCTTTCCTGCACTGTTGAAATTTCAAGTCCTGGTTGCCGCAGGAGCTTTTTAATACTTTCAAACTTTTTTTTCATCCCTGGCAGAAAAGTTGGTCTGCCACAAACTACTCTATTGAAGCCTCATTATCTTTTAATAGGTGAGTATAATTTACATATATTTACTATGATTAATGATACATTTTTAATTATGTCTAGTGTTTAGAGCCTGGACTACGGGGCTAGATGGAATATGTCCAAACCTTGTCTCTATTTCTTAGTAGTAGTGTGACCATGTGAAAATTATTTATTCTTTCCCTGTCTCTCTCATCTAAAAATAAGGTGATAGCAACACTTATCTCATAGCATGGCCTTTATTGAATACGTTATTATATATAAAGTACTTAAAACAGTGTCTGGCATGTATCAAGTGCTTTTTAAGTGTTAGCAATTACTATAATATTTTTTCACTGATGATCTGTGGACAGAAAATCTGAGTAATGTTTCTGTTAGTTTGAAAATATTTTTCTTTTACCTTTACTCTTTGTTAATGGCTTAAGTGAGTATAGAACTCTAGGGTCACAGTTACTTCCCCAAGAAATTTAAAGATTTTATACCATTTTTTCCCTGCCATATATTGTTGTAGACAAGGATTTATAGTCAAACTGATTGTTTGACTTTTTTAAGGTAGTCTTTTTTTTTCTTTCTCTTTCTCTTACTAGAAATATTGATACTCTGAAATTTTACTGAAATATTTCCACTGTTGTATTTCTTTTTTCTATTTTTCCAAAATTTTATTTTGAAAATTTACTCATATAGAGAAATTGAAGAAATACTGCAGTAATACCCAAACGTCTGTTATATATTCAATCATTTTTAACATTTTGCCTTGTTAGGTTTTCAGCTTTTGTTTTCTTTCTTTCTGAACCAATAGAAGGCAGACATCATAGCATATCAACCCTAAACATGTCTTTACATTTCCTTTAAATAAAGATATTCTACTACAGAATCACAGTACTGTAAAAATTAACAGTAATTTCCTAATATTATCTAATATAATCAATATTAAAATTTCTCCAGTTATCCCAAAATGTCTTTTATAATTTTTGCATTTTTTAATTTTTAAAAGCAGAATCCAGTGAGGTTGCATATATTGAATTTTGTTGTTTTTCTAAAACATGGTGAGCAAAAGTAGCCAGACAAAAAGAACACATATTAAGTAATTCCATTTACATGAAATTCTAAAAATGTGTAAATCTAACCTATAATCACAGAGAATAGTTCATTGGTTGCCTGGGGTCAAGGGTAGGGAAAGTGACTGCAAAGGGGCATGAGAGAAATTTTTGAAATGATGAAGATATTATATGTAATATAAATATAAAAAAAGATACAAAATATCTTCATATATTTTGGTGATGTTACACTATCATATAAATTTGTAAAAATTCAACAAACTGCACACCTAAGTGTGCATATAGTACATATTGTATATAAATTGTATCTCAATAAAGTTGACTTAAAAATCGATCAAAATTAATTCATTTTAAAATTTTTTATTGAAATATAAAGTGCATAGAAAACACACAGGGAAGCAGATGTGGCTCAGGTGACTGAGCTCCGACCGACCACCTGGGCGGTCCAGGTTCGGATCCAGGTGCCTCCTGGAGAAGATGAGCAAGACGGCAAGCTGGCACGACAGGCTGACTTCAACCCAGTGACGCACTGAGATGATGCAACCAAGAGACACAGAAAGGAAATATAATGAGTGACACAACAAACAAAGCAGGGAGCGAAGGTGGCTCAGGTGATTAGGCAGCTCTTTCCCACATGGGAGGTCCTGGGTTCAGTTCCCAGGGCCTCTTGGAAAGAGAAGACCAGCACACAACAAGTGGACACAGCAAATACAAACAACAAAGGGGTGGGGAGAAAAAAATAAAATACATCTTTAAAAGAAAAAAGAAAAATACACAAATCATAAATGTACAGCTTATTGAATTATCACACATATCAAGAAAGAAAACATCACGAATATCCCAGAAACTTCCCTCGTGCCTCTCCCAATCACTCTACTCTCTTTCTCCTCAAAAGTAGCTATTACTATAACATGCAAAACCATAGATTACTTTAGCTGTTAGTACTTTAGATAGCTAAAATCATAAACTGTGTTTTACTTCTGACTGCCTTCTTTGGTTCACATTATGTTTGAGTTTTATCTATGTTCTTGCAATTAGCTGTAGTTCATTCATTTTACACTGCTCTAGAGTATTCCAGGGAATGAACATACCACTATGTTATTTTCCATCCTATTTTTGATGAACATTTTGGTTGTTTCTTCTTTGAGTCTTTTTAAATTAGTGTTTCTATAAAAATGTTTTACTACCCATTTGCATGCATTTCTTTTACGTATATACACAGGAATGGAATTTCTGGGTCAAGGTATGCATATGTTTCAATTTGGTAAATAATGCCAAACAATATTCTGAAGTGTAAAAATTTACATCCCCAGCAGCAATATGAAAACTCCAGTTTTCAACACCCTCAATATTTAGCATTGTCATGTTAATTTTAGCCATTGCAGTGAGTATGTAGAATTATCCCATTATGAATTTAATTTGCATTTTCCTTGCTACTAAGTTTACAACTTTACCTTGCATTTATTAACCATTTGGATATTCACATTTTATAAATGCCTATTCAAGTATCTTGTACATTTTTTCAATTGGGTTGTCTGTTGCCTTTCCTTATGTAGTCTCAATATAAACCCATTATCATTTATATATGATGCAAATATCTTTTCTAGTTCTGGAGATTTCCTTTTCATCTCAATTTTTTAATGATGAGTTTTTAATTTTAATGTCATCTAAATTGTCAATATTTTGCTTTATATTCAGTGACTTTGTATTCTAGTTTATAAATCTTTCTTTACCCCTAAGAATATAAAAATATCACTTCTTGTTCATGGCTGCTTTTGCACTATAATGGCAGAGTCAAGTACTCTTGACTCTGACCTACAAAGCCTAAAATATTTAATATCTGGCCATTTACAGAAAAGTTTGTTGAGCCTTGGCCTAATGCATCTATACCAAAAATACTGAAAACAAATTATTTAGCACAGAAAACAAGAAGTTAGGAAAATAACAGCATAATAAACTTAAGGAAACAAAAAGAAGGAAACAGTGAATATGATTAATAAAAACAATAAAAATGTGTACCAAAAGGGGGAATTAAACCTGTAATTAACATAATAAAGAAAAATAAAGCCATTTAAACTATTGTTTTAGTTTCCTCATTGCTAAAGCAAACACCATGCAATGGATTGATGAAAATGGGAATTTACTGGCTGATGGTTTTGAGGCTAGGAGAAGTCCAAATCAAGGCATTATCAAAGTGATGCTTTCTTCCTGAAGACTGGCATTCTGGGGCTGACTGATAGGAAACCTTGGTCTTGGCTTTTCTGTCACATAGCTATGCATGTGGTAGCCTCTCCTGTCTTCTCTTTTCTCTTCTAGGTTCTGTTCACTTTTAGCTTCTGGCTGCTCCCTCTGTGGGACTGTTATCAAGACCTTTCTCTATAAGGCCTTCAGTAAGAGGATTAAGACCCATCGCCACTCAGCTGGACCACACCTTACCTGAAGTAACCTCATCAAAAGGCCCCATTTACAATAGTTCACAACTACAGAAATAGCCCAGGTCTAAGAACATGATTTTCTGGGGTACATAGCTCCAAATCACTACAATTATAAAAATTAGAAATGAAAATGTGTAAATTTTAAAGAAATACAAATGTATTTTGTACAAGTATATAAAACTATTCAAGTATGGATATAATGTAGTTTATTCTAGAAAAATACGAAATAGTTTTGTAGTTCATGTGGTAGAAAATCTAAACACACCAATTACGGAAAAGAATCATGAGAATTTTCAAATATTCATTTTTTAGAAACACCAGAAATCAGAGGTGAAGCCAATTACACATTTAAAAAATGGAAAATTCCAATGCTTTTTAAACTTTCCCAGAGTTTAGTCTGCAAAAACTTTTCATAATAAAAAAAAAACAACACATATAGATACATCATTTACAAATGTTGATGAAAATCATAAATAAATAAATCACATAAAATATAATCCTGCAGTACATTTAAAAATGTACTAAATGACTAAATGGAGTTTATTCCAGGAATATGAGGATGATACAATATTAGTAATTTTTTTCATATAATTTACCATATTAATAAGTTGGATGACCAAAAAAAGAATATTTTCATAGATGACATAAAATAGTTTATAAAACTCACCATCCATTCCTCTCAAATTATGTATCATGTTTTAATTCATTTTAAACAAAAATGATCTATTAGAGAAAGGCATATTAGCCTCAAATGAGAGTTCTCAATGCTAGTTTGGATGATTATGAAGTTTATCTGACAGAATTGGTTAAAGAAAGTGAATGCAGAGTCACTGATTATCCCTGAGTAAATGATTTCATAATTATGTTTTGGATTTTATGAGAAAGGTGAAATTTTTAAACTACTTAAAATGGAATATAGTGGTTATATTCTAGAGGTCATAAAAATTCATTTTTTGAACAAATATGGAAAACTGTCTTAATGTTATACAAATGAGATTTAATTGTATGAGGAAATTCCAGTGAACCTTCAGCTGTGGATTCATAAAGTGCAGCATCTTAAAACATAGATGATGTGAAGATTTCATGCATTAAGAAAAAGTATTCAGTGATTCCCAAGGTGGAACCAGTGGCAAAAAACACAATGTTGTCAAAGATGCATATAAAGAGTTTGAATAAAGTTGTTGCAAAAATGTAAGAGAGGGAAAGGTAGAAAAGTAATATTCCTAAATAAATTCATTTTTCCTGCTCCTGACAAGATGGCAACCTAGAAATTGTTATGGACTCTTTTTCCAGTCCAACCATGAGTACACAACCAAAGTAAGAGGAAAAGTTACAGGTTTTAAAAAAGAAGAAAATAAATGGAGCACAGACTATGATCAATTCCAATTAGTGTGTGGATCAGATTCGTTTTTATTAACTACTTCTAATTCAATACTACAATTAGAAAATGAGCAATTGATTTTGACTTAATGCAGGGAGACTTAATACAGGAGACTAAGCAGAAAAGGGTCAGGAGACATGGTGGGAAATAGGTGAGGGAAGAGAGTCTTCCAAGGTTTTTAGTTCTCTTTTCTCTCTACCATATTATTTTAGAAGATGAGCATTGGCTGGGTCTTACCACTGAAGAAAAATAGCAGTGCCTATCAAACAGAACAAGAATCAGCACTGTAACATCAGCCTGAGGAGGTCTGGAGACAGGTTGGATGAAGAGAAGACTAAACAGAATGTAGATGGACAGTTGGGGCTGGCCCTGGTACATTTTTCCCTTCTCCCACCATCACCCTCAGGCCAAACAGTCACATGAATGGAACAAAATCTCATGAAAAGCATTGCCAAAGGCAATGGGTAATATTCTTGAAGACAGGTTGACCTGAACTGGGCAGCACACCAAGTGGTCAAGCTAGTCTGTGACATGTGGTTGGTTGTGTGGCATGGCCACTATCTTCCTCAAATATACCAGAATCAGCACAAGCTAGGACATGCACCTGGACCATGGCCCTCTGGTACATTTTACTAGCAAAGAGAGCTAACACCCAAGGGAATGGAGCAGTTGGGCCAAAAAGATATAAGACTAAATATTCTAAAATAAATAAAATATTAGCTAACAATCAACAGTGTATTACAATAAATCATTCTGCTGAAGTAGGGCTATCTGAAAAATGAAAGGAGTTCAATATCAGGTCATTATTATTATTTTAATGGATCAAAGGGAAAACAATATTACATCAATAGATTTAGGAAAAACAATAGAAATTTATGCCATCTATTTATTATTGAAAACTCATAAAACTAGAAACAAAACTTCCTTAACTTGATAAAAGCTATGTATGCATAACTCTACAACCATCATACTTGATGAATAAACTTAATGAAATTGAAGTTTAATGAAATTAAACTTGATTAAAATAAGGATGATCAATATCACTGCTCTCATTTAACATTGTATATAAAGCCTTAAGCAGTGCATAAGAAAAGGATTTGCAAAAATTGAAAGGTGAGAAATAAAACTATTGTGATTGTTGATTATACAATCATCCACATAGTAAACTCCACAAAATCACCAGATAAATATTCAGAACTTACTCTACTAATACCATTTTTAAAAGCTACAAAACTTAATGTTATCTATTAAAAAGCCTTAGAAATGCATAACTCTTTACAAAACATTTTAAAATACTCAAAGAACATCACAGAGTTGAAGTAAAGAAATACACCTTGCATGCTGATGAGTGGTCTTGACATTGTAAGATGGCATTGTCTACCAAAATACTGTATACATTCAGTCCAAGTCAATTTATAATTGCAATTGGTACTTTTTGGAACTTGTCTAATTCTAATTCATTTTAAATATATATGAATTAATAAATATCCACAAAGAGATTAAAAATATCAACCATTGACAAAGCTAACAGATATATGACATAGTGGGAGAATATATTTGCAACCTTGTAAACTTAAAAGGTATTAGTAGCTAGAATACCCAAAGCACTAGAGTAAGTCAGATAGAAAAAGATTTTTAAAAAGAGCACACACACACACACACACAAACACAAAAGGTCATTTGATAATATTAGAAACCATTTCCAGTAATAATTCTACATTAAATGAGAAAAGAGAGTATGGTGATTTTAAAACAAGTCTACATATTCTTTGACACACCCTTGAATAGGCACTGGCCTGAGAGACTTGTTTCTAACAAATAAATATCAGCAGAAGTGATGCTGCATGTCTTCCAAAACTAGATCACAAAAGACAAAGCGGGAAGCGGCTGTGGCTCAATTGGTTGGGCTCCCGTTTGCCATATGGGAGGCCCCGGGTTCCATTCCCAGGGCCTCCTGGTGAAGGCAAGCCAGCCTGTGTGGCGTGGTGAGCTGACGCAGCAAGATGACCCAACAAGGGGAGACAAGCAGACACAGAGAAGCGTGCAGTGGATGGACACAGAGAGCGCAAGTGACAAGGGGGGGATAAATAAATAAATAAAAATAAATCTTAAAAAAAAAAAAAAAAGACAAAGCAATCTCCACTTCTTGGCTCTCTCTCTTTTGGTGCATCCACCTTTGAATCTTGAGCTGCTGTGTAAGGAGTACAGTTACCCTGAAGCTGCTGTAATGGAGAGGTTACATGGAGAGAACCCATAAATTAGAGAGAATATTGCCTGAGGAGTCTTCATTATTCCAAAGCCCTCTTTTTCAAAATTTTCCAGCCTAAACACTAGATGTGAGGAAGCCTTTGAGTTGACTCCAGCCCCAGCCATTGTCTATTGCTACTGACTGGGAGATCTCAAATGAGAATTTACTGGCTGATCCCAGACATCACTGAGAACTGCAAGAGATAATAATAAATGAATATTGTTTTAGGCCACTAAGATTAGGGTAGTTCTTTCACAGAAATAAAGGTCAAGAACAGATTTTGGTACCAGGAAGTGGGGTGCCGCTAAAACAAAACCTAAAATATGTAATAGTGGCTTTAAGACCAGGCTATGGACTGAACAGCAAAAGACTTTAAAAAGACTGCTAGTGAAAGCCCTATGGCTCTCAGAGAGGTTGTCAGTGAGGGGTTAATGTTAGGAACATATTATTGGAAGCTGAAACAAAAGGAGAACTTATGGCAGAAAATTTACTGTTGGCCTTGATAATGTATCTAATGAACTGGATGATCTAGCTAGGGAAATTTCCAGGTGGAGTATTGAAGGTACAGTCTGACTTCTTCTTGCTACCTATAGTAAATGCAAGTGAAAAGAGAAAAATAAAGGGAAAAAAACCTGCTAAATGTAAAGGACTCTGTACTTGCTGGGCTGGAAAATGAAATTGTTTCTCATTCCCAGTGTCTCCAGATGGCAAACAAAGCAAAAATAAAGAAATGACTTCAGATGGAAATCATATTCTATCCAGCATGCTGTCAAGAAAACACAGTCTAAAGATGAAGCCAAAGCTATTACTGTAAAACTTTTTGTTACAACCTCATAAAGGTTTTAAGTAGTTCCTCATAGACCTATTCAAATGAACAAATGGTTCTTTAAAAAAATTAAGAGCATGACTCAAAGATTCTCCCTGCTAAACAACAGGACTTCTAAGGATATTAAAGGCATTGTCCCTGCTAAACAATAGGACTTCTAAGAATATTAAGCCTCACAAGAAACAAAAGAAGGGAAGAGCTCATATCCACTAGATTTGTGGGTATGGCTTTTGTGCAATGGAGTGAACTCCAGCACTATTCACAGAAAATCTGCAAAGTCTTTAAGACAATTGTAAAAGTGGAAAGGCAACCAGCTTAGGATAAAATGGGCAGAAAAGTATAAAATTAAAAGAAATCTTGTACATAAAACTTCAATAGGCAGAAAGCAAGCTGAGGAAACCTCCCAACTGCAAGCATGACCTATAGTTAATGAAAAAAAAAGGATAATCCAGCAGCCAGAATCAAGATTCCAGAGGGAAGAACCAAGAGCCATGAAGAATTATTCACAAGCAATAAAACTAAACTCAATTGTGTCTTAATTTCAGAATTACTGTGGAACAGGAACTGTCATTTTCCCTTTTAAAAAAATAATGAAAATATCTAATACAATCAATTAATCGATGCCTGTCCTGTCCCTGTGTATGTGAGTATGTATGTTGAGGACAGGGAGCAGATAACTTGTCTTTGTAATTCACAGGACTTTAGATTGAGAGGAAAAATATTTAAGGAACTATGCCCAAGAGACTGTGCACGAATAGCCTCCTCTGCCCCTGGACCTGATTTAGATGATTAAATATTAAGGCTGAGTTTGATGCCATGATAGATGCAATTTTAGGTGGTTGGCAGATAAGAGGTGATGGCATCCTGGGAAATGATGGGTATATTTTACATATGGAAGGAAAAAAATAATTGTTGGCCAGAGGGTTGAAAGTAGTAATTTAGAAACATGTCCATACATTTTTTGACAACCTTCCTATGAAAAGGTGTCACCTAATCCCTCTTCCCATGAATACAGGCAGGCTTTAATAATTTACTTCTAGAAATAGAATATGGTGGACGTGATACTGCATGCCTTCTGCAGTTCTTCCAACTTCTTTGGAGTTTTGAACTGTCATATAAAAAGTCAAGCCACTTTGAAACCACCAGGCTGAATAGACCATGGAAAGACCACAAAGACAGACAGAAATGCCTAAGGATTACCACTTGTTCCAGGCCCAGCTAAGAAGCCTTTAAAAAATTACTTCATTGTAGTTTACACTCTGTCCCATACAATTTTGTAGGTTATGACAAAATATACAATGGTCTGTATCTCTCACTGCAATGTCATGCAGAATAACTCCAATGTCCCAAAAATGCACCCATTATTGCACCTGTTCTTCCCTCTCCCATCCCTCAGAACCTCTGGGGGCCACTGTCTTTATATCAATGATAAGAGTTCTTCCATTGCTAGAATAATAAAGTCTATAGTAGAAAAATAATAAGTCTACTGTAAACTGTAATCCATAGTTAGTAGCAATGCTTCAGTATGTGTTTATCATTTTTAACAAATGTACCACACTAATGAGGGATGTTGTTGAAGTGGTAAAGTGTGGGAGGGAGAGGGAGTGGGGCATACGGGAATCCCTTATATTTTTTATGTAACATTTATGTAAGCTAAAGCTTCTTTAAAAATAAAAAACAAAAACTAATTACATGGCCTCATAAAAAAAAGCCGCTGCAATTGTAAAAGATCCTAGGCCATACATAATATGAACATAAATAAAAATAATAAATAATTATTTCTTGCACCACTAAGTTTGAGTGGTTTTTTAGGCAGCAATAATTACCTACAAGATATGGAAACTACCTAAACATAATAATCTAAATTTGAAAATATCAACAGATATTTTACTCTTACACATTTTAGCTATTCTGTTAAAATCAGAAAAGAGACAAGGGTATTTCTGTTTGTTTGGGTTTTTTTTAACTCATTATTTTCTAGAAGGATATTTCTAACGCTATCATTGTTAAAATTATTTTGGAAATTCTAGCTATGCACCAATGAGAAAACATTTTATGATATACATATTGAAGAGGAAGAGAAAAATCATTTTCATTATCAGAAGACTTGATTACAACATTGAAGAATTTAAGAGAGTATTTAAAAATCTATTAGACTTAATAATAAAGTTTAATAAGATGGTCAAATCAAAGACAAGTACAAAATATTGCATAGTTATTTTATATTCTAGCAATAACCTGGTAGAAAAAAATTGATGAAAGCAACAAAAACATAAAACAAATTTCCCAGGTATAAACCTATAAAGAAAGAGTCAGAACCTTTATGAAGACAATTATATTCTTACTGAAAAAAATAAAACCACATTAAATAAGTGAGGAGATATATCATGTTCAAATGGGAAGAATTTAAAATATTAATTTTTCCTAAACTAATATATGCAATTAATACAATTTGGTCATAATCCCAGTGTGGTGGTTTGGATAACTGAATAGTGATTTTAGCCATATGTGATTTTCAAACATATGAAAAGAAGATGAGTTAGGGAGAATTTGCTTTGCCACACAGTCAAATGGACTATAAAATAATGTAAATTTTTAAAAAATTACTGTTACAGGAATTACCAAATAAGTATTCAAACAGAATAAAGGACCCAGAATTAGATTCAGATATATATATGGTCTAAATGTTTTCTTTGAAAAACTGGCATTCATTTAATTCTGAGTGAAAGGATAGTTCATACAATAAATGACTCTGATGTAATTTACTAACCATTTGAGAAAAAAAATCTAGATTACATCATATATAAAAATATATTCTAGGCTTTTGGTAATGTTGTAATATGTGCCTCCCATTGAAAATAAGCTAGAATAGCTAGAAAAAAAATCATAATAATCTGTTTAAAAGCATTGGAAAGTGACCAAGGAAAAAAAATTGGGGAAAACCAAATTCCGAGAAAAGGAGGAAACCAAGGATATAAGATATTTTCCATTGCCCTTACCAATCCACACACCACACTTCTTGTTCTTGCTCTCTACTATAGAATGCTGACCTGAATATACATTAATAGTTCTCCTGTACATTGAAAGATATTTATAGCTTTAAATGCATATAGTGTAAAGGATGTTTTGAAAAGAAACTAAAAATAAACCCCAAAGAAAGTAGAGAGAAATAATAATACTTACCGGTAAAAATTAATGAACTAGCAAACAAACATAAGATTTTAAAAAGCCAAAAGGTTTTTTTCACCCTTTTGGAAAAACTTGTAAATTCCTTGCAGAACTGACTGAGAAAAAAAAAGAGAAAAAAGACTCAAATAACCAACATCAGGAGTGAAAGAAATTTACTATAGATATATATTATACATAGTATACATATTGTTTTAGTTTTCCAGGCTGCTATTACAAATACCACACAATGGGTTGGCTTAACAACTGGAGTTTATTGTCTCCTGCTTTGGGGGCCCGGAAGGTTTGCAGTCCCTAGGTCTGTAGAGTTCTGGCAGGCAGGCGGTCTGTGGGGTTCCTTGGCTTTCCTGTCACATGGCCATGCCTTCTTTCCTCTTCTGACTTCTAGCTACTCTGGCTCACTTATATTCTCTTTTCTGAATATCTTCTGCTTATCAAGGACTCCAGTAATCCAGATTAAGACATAATGGCATTTGGTTGGGCCAGATTTTAAGTAAAATAACATTTTCAAGAGATCCTATTTATAATGGGTTCACAACCACAGGATGTGAATTTAGACCATAATATGTCTAAATTTGAGGTATACTACTCAAGCCACCACACATATTAGGCCACAGACATTTAATAATTCATAATAGCATTTTATTAAAACCTTATTCCAATAAATTAGAAAATGTAGATGACCTAGAAAGACACAACTTTTTAAAACTGAAATAAGAATGAAAAATCTTAATATGCCTTTATTTAACAAAGAAATTGAATCTGTAAATTGAATCTGAAGAAAATTCCAGTTTCTGATGGCTCCAGTGGAGAATTCTAACAAATATTTAAGGAAGAATAAAGTCAATCTTACATAAACTATTTTAGAAATTAGGATAACAAAGAACACTTACTAAGAACATTAACAGAAAGAAAAATGACTGATTTTTTTCTTACATGCAGATAGAGGGAAATACCTTAATAAAAACATTAGCAAATTAAATTCATAATTTTATTAAGGTGATAATTTATCTCAACATAGTTGGAATTATTCCAGAAATAAAAGTCTGGTTTAATACTTGAAAATTAATAAGTATGATACATCACATTGTTAGAATAAAAGAGAAATAACGTATCATCCTCTCTACCAATTCAGAAAAAGCATTTGACATAATTCAACATCTATGTAGGATAAAAAATATCACTTTGTAAATTAGAAATAGAAAGGCATTTAACTTAATCTGACAAAGGGTATCTACAAAGTCTTAACTGAGCATTGTATATGATGAAATATTGAAATGCTGCCTTTTTAAAAAGAAAGAAATGCCTTTTATTCAACATTGACTAGAGAGCTTAGTACAAAAAAGAAAGGAAGAAATAAAATAAATACACATGGCTTGAAAAGGAAGAAAGAAAGCTGTTATTATTCTCAATTAATGTAATTGTATACATAGAAAATCCCCACAAAAGTCCAAAAATGAATTTAAAGGATTAAAATGTGAGTTTAATATTATTGTTGGATGAAATGTGTATTAAAAATCAATTATAGAGACAGTGGAATTGTGGAAAGATGGAGTTGCACTAACAGGCAGTAGTTAATGCTCTCAATTAAAAATAATGGCCAAAGAGCCAAAAGCTGTCCTCGGGACACGCTTTGGGGATCAGCAGTCCAGGGCTGTGCTACACAACTCCCAGGAGGGTGAGGGACAGAGAGAGAAGAAGTTAAAACAACAAACGTGAGTTACTTAGATCCTGCAGCAGCCAGGAAGGGCTCCCCTCCCCCACCTACAAGTATTAAGCTGGGGTAAAACCCCTAGCTCACTGCAGACAATTGAGAAGGAAGCAGACATCTTCCTCCCTGTAAGCTGATTCAAGGGAAGGGAGTAGGGGGGCTTTTCTTCAGTGAATTAGACCAGCAGAGCCTGCTTTGAATCTCTGGTATGGAGAGTCAGCATAGGCACACAGGGAAGTCCATACTGAAACACCTGTGTAAAGGTGCACTGACAAGCGCCATCTGCTGGCTGTTCTGGAAATTGCATGGACAAAAACTGTTCTTTGTTCTATCTGTATCCTAACACCTGGGAGAAAATTTAGGCCTCACTAATGAATTCCTGGCCCAATTTTGATAACTTGAACTGCACAATTTTAAAGACTTGGAATAAGTTGAACCAAATATCAAAGAAGAGCTGTGGAAAAAAAAAAAAAAAGCAAGAGAGAAATTGGCCATCAGAGTAAATTCACCAACATATTTACATGCCTAGACATCAGTAAAAAATTACAAGCCATACTAGGAAACAGGAAGAGATGGCCCAGCCAAAAGAACTAACCAAATATTCTGAAGAGACACAGAATTTAAGAAAATTAATCAGTGATAATCATACAACTCTCCTAAATCACTTCAAAGAATTTAAAGAAAATATG
>JAQZBX010013141.1:0-40250 GCA_029593785.1 Cabassous unicinctus | reverse complement strand
TGCTTAATTTGCATAGAATTTCCATTAAGGTTGATTGTAAAGGTTTGGAAATGGACAGTGGTGATGGTAGCACATTATTATGAGTGTAATTAACAGGACTGAATTATATAGGTGAATGTGGTTAAAAGGGGAAACTTTAGGTCATATATGTTAATGGATTAAAAATTAAAAGATAAAACAAAAAACTGTATAACCTATTGTAGACGATGAATTACATTTAATAATACAAGGATAATAATGTTCTGTCATGAATTATAACAAATATATGACACTCAAACAAGGTGTTAATAATAGAGTGGTATATGGGAAAGCATATACCTAGTGCAAAGTATGGATGATAGTTAATAGTACTATTTTAATAAACTTCCATCAATTGTAACAAAAGTAACTGCTGTTAAAAAATAGTACAATTACAAAGAAAGTGCTATCATCAATTGTAAAATATGATCCACACCAGTGCAAGATGGTGGTGGTGGGGTGGTATATGGGAATCCAGCATTTTATGCATGATTGATCTGTAAACCCACAACTTCTCTAATAAAAAATGAAAGAATATACAGTATGTTATTCATGTTTTTAGATGACACAAAAGTGGAAAGTATGTCAAAAGCAATCGACGATAAAATTAATATATGAAATAATCCCAGTAGACCGAAGTAAGACCTTGTATATTAATGTAAAGGATGTATTTTGGTTAAAAAAAAAAATCCTGTGTGTCTCTGATGAGAGAAATTGGACAAAACAGCAGTTAAGATGAAAATGGCTAATGTTTTTCATTGACCCCAACTAAATGGTGCATCTGCTCGACGTTTAATATGATGCTATAGTGAAAAATGGGAACACGGTCACTTGAGGGCCTAGTTTGACTGAACTTCTCTGCACGGCACAGTGAAATTCCAAAATATTGTGTTCCATTGTGATAAGTAGATTGCAGAAGGAGCATCATCAACTTGAAGTATATGGAAGAACTAGAAAAGAAAGAGAAACTTTCAGATTTAGGAGATCAGTTTTAAAATGATTAACTGTGAGTGTTTTAAAACAATATAAATATATGGATTTAAAAATACTGCAGAGTTATAAGGGGGTAAAAAATAATCTGAATTTTAAGTAATGTTTATGATAAACATTTATCCTGATTTCTGAAATATAGATTTGCTATTTGAATGATTTAGGTAAACTGGGATAACTTTGTTTTAAGAGGGGTATTAAAAACTCTATCTCATCATTACAGCTTCTGTTTGGGTAAAGGAAGCCCCCAAATTAACATGATTTTCCCTTCCGGTGGTTTGTTTTTCATTGTATATGTTCTGATTTTATTTTTTGTTTTTAATGTGGACATTTTTGTCCTCATGCAATTCTAACTTAAGTATGCCAGAAACTAGATGTTTCTCACATTATTACATTCCTAAGAAATAAAAATTTGCTTCTACAACTGCTAAAATTTAATCAAGTAATGCAGTCAAATAAACTTTTTACTGTCACTATTTTCTTGCCATAGGCACTGAACACTATCATGTAACATTCACAAGAGTAGCATGTAATAAAAACAGTTTTCACTCTAAATATTCTGTATATAAAACTTTCAAGGTTTGCTTTTATACATGTGTATAAATAGCTTATGTATATATACATACCTAATTCAAATCATATTATAATATTTTTTTTCAGGTAATTTTAAAAATATTTAAGTTTCAGGAAAAAATTTTTAAACAATGTTTAAAGTATAATATAAATATGAGTTATCATAGGATGGAAATAACAGATACTTCAAAGAGGCACAGAATCTCAATTGAGTTTTAAGGAGTGCACTTTTCATGATACAAGAAAATAGATTTGAGGAATTTAAACTTTTGTTTTTGAAAGAATTTTGAAAACAGTTTCAAGCTACACAAATGTGAATGATTTTAATAAAAAAAAATTTATGTTATTTTCCAATGGAAGAGCAACATTTTTAAGAAAAAAGAAAAAACTCCAACATGCTCAGAACTAAGATAAACAATCTGAAAAAGTTTCGAGAAATAAAATTTTAAAAATCAAAGGATTGCTTTCTGAAATTAGCTTATTTTAATAAATATCTGGTGCATTATTTGAGGATGGAAAATAAATCAGCATTATTTGTTTATTGAAAGACAATATGTTTTGTACTTCAACCTCTACACGAATCTAAAATATTTAGTGGAAAATACAAGGCTTAGAGTTCTTTATCATCATTTAGGGCAAAAATTATTTTAACTAACATTTTCACAGAAATCAGCATATTCAGATATATGGATGCAGAATTTTAAATTTATTTGTTTAGAAGCCTAGTAATTTAAATTATCTTGTTTTGTGTGGAACTTAGAAATAAAAGATACCCTAAATAAATGGCAATGTAACAATTCAAACAACATGAATTATATGACTATAGTTACAATAATTCAACTGTTTTTTGTCTCTTTAGTAGTAGTTTACCTGAAGTCTGCAAGATGGCAGTGTTCTTTTTTGGAAAATCACTATTTCAGAGATGAAGTCTAATAAGTACAATGTGAAGTTTTAGTGTCGGTTAGTCACTCTATTAGCTAAATTGTTGAATTATCTCAATTAATTTTCACAACATTCCTGTGAGAATCTTACCAAGCAAACTTAGAGTCCAGGTAATTTGCCTGTGGACATAGTCTAAGGGGTGAAACCAGAAATAGAATTCAAGTGGTAATTCTCATGCCTTTGCTCTTAAAAATGCACTCCACTGACCACTAAAGTGAGAATGTTCATTCATCAGTTTCTATTACAAGATGTTAATAATGTTGGCAGCTAATAACCAAAGAATAGAAAATGTATGGGATCCTTGAAAGATTCTGTTAAAGAAAATAAAGACATCGATATGATTGAAGGCAAGATAATCTACCTTAGAAGAATGCTGTGTCAACTATTTACTTAATATATTTTGCAGAGCTGTAACTATCGTATACTCTGGAAAGTTATGTGCATTCTCATTTAATCTGAATGCACTAAAGAACAACACTAACCAGGTTATATCTTGGCTAATGTAATCAAGAAAACAATTTTTAAGAAATTGCCCGGGCTCAATATTGATTCAATGCCTAATGTCCAATGCCATGCACAGGTGACTGAATCATTATTTCTTGCTTTAGCAGAAATTTATAATACAAATTTAAAATACATTGTGAGAGATTGAAACTTTCTGAAAAAATATTTGGCATGTAGTCCACTAATTTTATATATCTATAGTAACTGGGGCTGGGGGTCAGGTTTGTTTGGGTGGTCCAAACGTGGTGGCTGATATGACTAGCTTTTACCGCAGAGGTGAGGCTCTGAAGAAATCCAACTGAGCAGAGACCTGTATAAACAGACTGGCACATAAATCTTGACTGTCATTGTCCCACTCCTTGCATTATTTCTGTTGCTAATGATGATTCCCTTCTAGAAATATTATGAGAAGAGTGGGAATTCATTTCCCCTTTGATATCGTTGGCAGGCATGATGAACATTCATTTGTTTAGGTGTGGAGGAGGAATTTTGCATTATCAATGCTTTCAATGCTATTTCTGGCACCCAGACTCAGAAGATATATGGCTACTTTAAAAATGTTGCCCTAGATCCAGAATGTTTTATTATCTTTAGTGGGGAGCAGTGTCCCTGAAATTTCCCTTTGAAGTAAAACAATTTTCAACGAATACATTCAGGAAGCACTAAGAGTTGCTTTAAAAATATGTCTTAGGAAAGCTATAGATATATTATATTGTTCAATGGTGTGAAACGTGGTAGGAGCATCTGGAATCTAGTGGTCATAAATATGAATATTATTTTTGCACTTTAATAATATAAGTTTTAGATATTGAGTAAGATTTTATCAATGATGGGAGAAAATTTGGTATTTTTGAAACAATTTTCAATGTTTCAGGAAACCACAGCATTCTATATTTGGCCAAAAATGGCAATAGCTTTTTTATTTTTTCTAATCACATTCCTTGTAAAAATTTAAAAGAGACAGTTTATTTTAAAAATTCTCCATAAGCACATCACATAGAGAAAGTGGTACAGTTTGGCTAAAACAAAACATAAGCATTCTTAAAAATCACAGTACTAAAACAAGTAAGCTAATTAAAAATAAATATGTACATTTATAGAAAAAATTATCAGGTCAATTTCCAGTTACTCTGCCCTTCATTACCGGCTAAGAAACCTGTTCCTCTGAAATGCCATTCTATTAAAATGAGAATTTCTCAATTATTTGCTTTTGTCTCTTCCCTCTCCTTATTTTCCTCACATTGCTTTTCACAATTTGGATTTATATATTTGTATCTTTTCTTGTGGTAGCAGAGGATTACAGAAAGATGTAAAATCAATATGAGCACAGATTTTATTTCAAAAATTTAAGGAAAAGTTTACTTTTTTTACAGGAAAAGTTTACTTTTATCCAAAACAAAACATTTATTATAGAGCAAAACAGTGATTTGCATGCATTTAAAAGTTAAAACATTAAAGTCTTCAGAGGTATTTTGCCCTTGATGAAGGTTACTCTTCTCTTCCAGATTTTTGGTTAAAAAAAAGTCTGAGACTTTGAAAATATAGTCTTAAGAATGCCAAATTCCTAGAAGGGAAAATCTGTAAGTATTTTTAGGACCATATACAGTTGCTGGCCTAGGGTTTGTACCAATTTACCATGCCTCCAGCAGTACATAAGTATACTCATTTTTCGAGTCAAACTATAATTTTGTAGAGAACATAAATTGTGGAAATATGCCAGAAGAGGCACAGTCCTGTTGGCTTCAGGAGTGAAGCTCACTGAAGTTTCTAATTTGATGGATGTTAAACCATACAGTCAAAGACCTCGTATGTGTGTGTGTGTGCATGTGAGTGTGTGTGTGCATGTGTCTCCATGTTTTGTGTATGTATGTTTATTTAAAACAACTGATATTGAATCTAGTGTTTTTACAAGCATCACACAACTCAAATAAGCTTAATTAGTAAAGTCTAATTCTTTTGCATCATCATGTTTTTCCTCTTGGTAATTGATAATGAATTTTTGTGTTGTTTTAAATGTGTGTATCATAATCAGAGTCCAAAATAGAAAATCTTCTAATGACATAACATTCCTCAGACATTCCTTTCAGTGACATCTATGGACTTCTTATAGTTTATTCTTGTGAGCCTACATAGATATCCCTTGGCACTGAATTTTATTGGCATTTTCCTTTGCTTTTATTCAGCTAGGCTCTGTAACATTTACTTTGTCAATTACAGTCATCTTAGTATTCACAGTCAATTCCATCACTGTGTGACTTTAATTGTATTTCGCTAAATTAAAGAGGCATTATAAAGTTGTTACCCTTTGATTTTTCAGTTTAATTTCATTTTTCTCTAATCTTTGGAGCACACTAGATTATCAATTAGCATAATAAAGCAGTCAGTGCAGAATTTAGTAACTATATTGAATATTCTATAAAGTGAACTAGTTTGTACTACACCAGCGTACGGAAAAAGCAGTAAAATGCTTATCATTCTATTAGTACACCTTAACAGTATCCCCACATGTGCCTTAAACTGATCGTATATTGGACCATTACACGGGAAAACATTGTTAATGGGTGAATAATATTAATGTTGTGCTCTTTAGTAATACATTTTATCGGAAGACCTTAAAGTGCTCTGTACATGACAATTAATCAAGTCTTACAACACTACTCCAAGCCAGGTATTATTATCTGCTATTATAATTTAGATAAACTATCTTTACAGTTAAGAAAGATGAAAGATTAAGTGACTTGTCAAAGATCACATGCTAGTTCTGTACGAGAGCAATGGAACTCTAAGTCCTGACTGCTGCTATTAACATGAAGCAATAGTCACTGCACTTATCCACTGAGCAGGGCATTGTTCCTTTGAAATAAGTTGCTATATGCTTACCTATGAAATTTATGTGAACATAAATATAATGGCATCAGATCATGTATTCACACCCAAGGCAGGTATGTGTGTACTTTTCTGAAATATGGGGAAATGTTAAACTAGTAAGTTAGCATAATGTTCTTTGTTGTTCATTAGGACACGTTGCCTTGCCTTTAAAATAGTGTTGAATGCTATCATTGTTCCTAGTAACTGTAAATGTGAGGACAATGAAAAATTGAAAGTGGTTTCCACTGATAGTGCAAGCAGGGCTGTTACCAAAGTAGAGGCTCTAGGATGAGGTCTTTTTACAAGGCTGTTGTTCAGATGTCATGATTACTCCTAAGTGTTTACAGCAAAGCATACTCTTGATTCTTTTATGACCTTTCTTTATAATTTGAAGGAATGGCAGGAACTGCAAGTTGCTTTCATAGCTTTTCTTTCTTTTTATTTCCCTATGTCTACTAAAAATGATTTTTTTCTGGTAAAGATAGTCTTATTTAGTTGGGATCTTCTGATGCTAACTCTTCATTCAGTGATGTAGTTCTGTCCCAATGTCCATTTAGTAAGAATCACTGAGAATGATTTGTGCAATTGAGTGGTGACATCAAGCACTGAATTGATGCTTCATCGTTTCGGAATCCTTCCTAGAGGTGACAGAATTGTCGAACAAAATGTAGGATAGTATTTCATCTGGTTGACACTGGGTATCACAATTGTCAGAACTCAACTTCTGAAAATCCTGCTTATTTTCTCTCTGCTTTTTGACACCAGATCCTAACTTCCCTGAATACTAGAGTGCTTTGTATTTGTATTCATGGTAGCTGTGCACTAAAACTACTGCAGATAATTTAGGTAATTGGCAAACCACAGGGGCACTTAGTCTGCTCACCTGCCTATTTTCGGTTGGCTCATCATCGCTCTAATTGGCAGTGGGTAGTTACTGGTCCATTTGCCATGTATTATGACAAAAGATGCTAATGGGCCCCAGCAGTGGGTGTGTTGTACCTTTGCCCTGCTTCTGGCATGCAGAAAGCAATCCTTCTGTTTATACATAGCAAGTAGTATGGCTGGACAGTTTTCCTACCTCAAAAGGAATTTTTCCTTTTTTAAAATGACAACTATTCCAGGCAAAAGCCTAATCTCAGAATTGACACATATCCTTTTTCACAGTTCCCACATAGTACATTGTCCCTAAAAACAAGAGTACATCAGACAAGGTAGTTTTCATCATTTTCACCACATTTTTATTATCAGAACTCCTCTGAAGCTTGAAATTGAAATCTGTTTCTTTCTTGACATTTTTCTCTATATTGGGCATGTAATTATGGGCCCAAATGAAGTTCAAGAGGAATGGATCAACAAAACCCACAGCTAAGTACACTAAACTTTGATCTTTGAGGAAAACATGAATTCCAAGGTAGATTTGGACAGCTGTGCTATGAATGCCACAGTGAGCAAATGTGGAATCAGAAGAAATATCCCATGGTTAACTGACATTTTTCTACATAAATGCAAGGAACATAAGCAGAAATTCATTTTTCCTAGTAATTGAGAATAAGAATGCATCTTTAAAAAATAAAAAAGTGCCTCCTTAGTGGGTAATAATTATAGTTCTACTACCTATTGATAGAAAAAATAGTGATTTAAGATGATAGTATTCATTTAATAATTGTAAAAGAACTTTTATCATTCCATCAACATCCACATATAGAGGAAAAAATGGCATAAGGGAGATATATTATTCCAAAGATTGTTCTTTGTGCACACATAGACCAGCAGACCCATTACTATATGCCTGCAGGCTTTGGTTTAAGAGTTGCTGGTATAGACCCCATGAAAAAATGCCCAGTTTAGTTTAAGGTCATCGTCAAATTGTGATGAACATTCATTGATCTAAGAAAAATCGATTAATCATATTATGACATTGTGTGGGATGTGTTTGTGGGTGTGTTTATATTAATTTACTGAAAATCAACCTGAATCTAAGGAAAAATAATTCATGTTTATTGATTAGAATGTTGTTTAATTATCTTTTATTTCCAAATATTTGTCAGTTTGAACTAGTTACCTGTCATCATTAACATGGGTTGCTGTGCTAAAATTTTAAATAATGTGCCCAAATTTTAGAAAACATTATGGAATACATTCAGAACAAAGACTATAGGCTCTGGCCATGTTTTCAGGCAAGGGCATTAGTAATTAGATTCAAGATTTTTCTAAAGCTTACACTTGAGGAATGCATGGATTATGCTTCTGTCTACAAATTCTCATTTAATCAATTTTCCCCTGCCATGGACATTGTTTCCTGCTTGATTATTAGTAGGGATATTCCCAAGCGCACTCAATTTATCTTTTGTGTTGAATGTGCTGCTGCTGCTGGGGGCTGTAGTCTGTTAGTGTTTGAGTGATAGAAAAGTTAAAGATGTGGCAGACAACCTTTCCCTCTGGTGGTAGTTACCTTTATTCATTTGTAGCTTCAAAGCTTTATGAAGCTTTATCACTTCAGTTGGAAATGGTCCAATAAATCTGTCGAAAGGACCAGTGATTGCCATGACTTGGGATTTGTCTGCCATGTGGCTTTCCTGTCATCAATGAGGATACCACATTATTAGCTATGATGGTCCTTGGGTTCTTAAAGTGTTTCTTTAATGCACTTGGCTAAAGATTATCTCACCTCAATCCCTCCATGGGGTCCTGCCAAATCATCCAGTTTCAGTTCATGTCTCAAATGGTACTTGTGTGTTAAATTATATTTATTCTAAGACTTCAGGATTGTTGGTCCTAAGCCAGAGTTTCTCAATAGTGGCATTATTGACTTTGGAACAGACAGCCTTTTGCTGTGGGAAGGATTTTTTATGCATGGTGGGATGTTTAGCGGTAACCCTGGCCTCTACCCACTAGATGACAGGAGCACTTCCTCATCACAGCTGTGACAATCAAAAATATTTCCAGACATTGCCAATGTCTCCTGGGGAGCAAAAATTCCTTAGACTGTCATGTGATGCTAATGAGGTCTAGATATAATAATGAAAAAAACATCAGGAAGGTAGATATAATATTTATAATGGACCTAAGACATATAATCATAGATAAAATTGAGCAGGTTTGCTACCATTGTATAGACTTTCAGTTTGGTGAGAACCTCAGTGTCACACTCTCTCTACTTTATCATTCTACTTTTGAAATAGATAGAAATGGATAAGTAAAAAAGAAAGGAAGAAGTGTTTAATGTGAGTATGTATGTGTATGTGTGTGTGTGTGTGTGTAATTTTCTCAGGATGATCCCTCTGTAAGTAAAGGTTCTTAAGCCATGTTTGGGAATGTTTGGTGCTAATCTGTAGTCACATAGAAGTAAATAGCCTGTTCTATGGACTTGAAATTGAAAGCGATTTGTAAATGTTACCATATTGATTTTTTTAGCAGAGTTTGACCTTAGTTGATATATAGGAACAAAATATATTTCTTTTTTAGTCTTTTGGGTGAAAAAAAAAAAACCCTAACCTAGCTTAAATAGAAAGTCTATTGTTATAAGAATATAAGGGGCTTCTCATAGGTCTTAGGAAGATACTGGAATCAGGGGTTGCAAAGCTGTTTGGAGTTTCTCTCACATTTATTCATCCATTCATTCAACAGATATTGATTGAGTACTTCTTCTGTGCCAAGACTATGTTCGCCTCTGAGTACCCAGTAGTGGTCAAGACACTCTTGGTAACTCACAGATTTTGGTGTCCTTGTCTCTCTTTCTCACCCCTCTGCATGTCTTCCTCAGCCTTCTCTCTATATCAATTTTATGCCTCTCTCAGTTTATGTGCAGAACATAAGGTCTCCAGATAGCCCACAAGTTTTACTTATCTTCTGTACTAGAAACCGTTCCCTATGGAGACTATAAGCTCTTATTCTTATTGCTGATTTAAAGGACAGGGATGCTGATTACTGAGTTGGGTCAGCTGCCTACCTGACCCTCTCAGGTATGCTAGCAGATCGTGTCCCAGGAGAAGACATGACTTCTGGGATCTCATCCTTATGACCACATGAATGACCACAGCAAGGTGCCCAGAGAAGGGAGGCTATGTAGACCATCCTCAGAGAATATGCTATGACAACATGGAGTGAACTGCTGAGTGATAGGATCAAAAAGTGCATATAGTAACTGAAGAAAATAAGAGAGAACTTGGTCCAGGCCATAGATGGACCAATGTGGGGCTGTTCAGTGACATAACTCCTCATCTTCAATGACATCTAGAAAGTCTGTAGACATCAGACAGAATAGGTATGGACAGACACAAAAATTGTTCCACTCTAATTCTTTAGTACCTAGATTTTAGAAATTAAAGAAAGATAATTTGAGGAAAATTAAGGAGTAAGTCTAAGTAGTGATATGAAAGGGAAGTAAAAAGGCCCTGGCAAAAGCACTGACACCTTTTTTATAATGTTGGACATTATATAAGATTCAGACAGACTGATCAGTTCTATGGTTTGGGATTACCACTATGGATATCAGAGATTGATTGGAAAGTCCATGTGCTGGGGGATGATGAGGGAGGAGGAAGCAGAAGGCCTGTCCTTTGCAGTTACTCAGGCCCCACGTCAGTCTTTCACTCAGCAAATGAGTAGGTCCTTGCCTTTACCACCACTGGGCACAACCAGTGAGGCCCTGGAAGATGAGGCCTTAGTACTGCCTTTTGCATGGTCTGCATGACTATTCTTGGGGACAGTTGTTTCCTCCTAGGCCTCTCATCTCTATAATCCTTAGACATGACCAAGATTTAGAGGGGAGGATTATCAGAATATTTGAAAAATCAACACAGTTGAAAAAAAGCACATCCACCTAATAATTTTTTTTGGAAATAATATGAGAAGGAGTAGGGAAGCTTCTGTTCTTTTGCCCATATTTCATGACTTCTACCTAAAAAGTGGGACACTTATCTGGTAGAAAACTTTCAAAATGTGGGTTGGGATACATTCACCAATACATTAAGAGGCTGCGTGCTGTTGTGCACCATCTTCTGTCACTCTCTTTCCCTCCACCTGTTTGGGTAAAGGGCCCCACTTAAGGTTCTGCATTCTTATAGAATGTCTTCGACTTTATCTCTTTTTCTCTTTCTCTTCCTAATTTGTAAGTTTCTCTATCCAACAACTAGTCAATGGCTGATAATTTTCTAAGGCATTTGGAATTGAGCTTTGGGGTGATAGAGATCCTGTCCTGGCCAGGACCCTAAGCCACTTACCTCCACCATGATTCATGAGCTCTTGCATTTGGGGGAACATGTGCATCGGCTCAGCTTATAATGCAGGGATTCATTTTCCTCGGTTTTTCTTATGTTTTATCTAATTCAGGGACTCACAGAAGAAAGAGTATGTTGCAAGTCATTTCTTGGGCAACCCCAAATCCTTTAATAAAAAAATACCAAATGCTTTCAAAACCTCCATCCAAATCCTAAACCCAGTTTTTTTTTTTTTTTTCCTTTTAGTAATGTAAACTGTAGGAATAAAGAAAAGATAACCACAATCTTAGTTTCTCAGGGAGAGAATAAGAATATTTTCAGATAAAGACCAACTCACCTGCTGTGAAATGGCCATCAGTGATGTGTAGTATTTGTTCTGTCTTAATAGTATAATGAAACTTTTGGGTTTATTGCACATCCGAACATGATTTGTGTTTTCTATTTTAAAATGAGTAAGTAATAAAAATGAGCTAATTTAAATCTCAACTGTAATTGTAAGAATTGTTTAGAACTTAGATTATTTTAAGAGCAAATTTTTCTAGGAAGAATATTTTATCACGGACAGTGCATGTTTATTATATAAAGCAGACTGACTATTACTTGCATTTATTTTTGTTCTTAAATTTGCTACATACAATGCGGTCCCTTATTGTATACACTGGGGGTAGATGGCTCCCCCAGTTCCGCCACTGGTTATGCTACTGTCTGTATTATAAATTGTTCCCTTGGCTTGTGTACTGCTCAGTATTCCTCGGATGGAGACAATAATAGTATCCACCTTTTAGAATTGTTTTATTTTATATGTTGGGAGGATTATGTAATATATTATATGTGTCTGGCACATACTAAGAACTAGATTACTGTTTCTTTTACTTAAGAGAAAATGGGATAGTTTTAGTATCTCACTCTTTTTTCATCACTAAGCAAGCTACAGATTTCAATTGGATTGATTTAAAACTTGCTAAAAGATGCTAAAGAGTTCCAACATTTAAAATATTGTGTAGTGAATCAGACAGCATTTTTATATTCTTGACAGAAATTCAGGGAAGCCCTTATTACAAAAGTCACTGGCACCATCAATATAACCTGGACCTACTTATAACTAAACACATTTTGTAGATCAGAAAAGTTTGCTATGGTGCTATGGCTGTTCATTATGATAGAAATAATCATGTGAACACTGTTTCATTCTTTTTGGTCTTGTTGTACTAGGAGGTAAATAGTGTTTTTAAGGGACCAAGTTTCTTTTAGTTTATATAACCATATCCAAAAATCTGTGATAAAAATTGGATGCTGACATATGAATAGATTTCTAGTCCCCTGGGAAGCATATTGCTATTTATATCAGACACACACAAACACACATACACATACAAGTGACTAAGGAAAAAAATACTATTACTAGATTAGGTTGACATAAGAAAAGGAGAGCAATTCTGAGCCTTCTAGAATTGAGGTGGTCCTGTTGAAATTCCTTTCTTAAGTGCTATTAATACAGAATTGATTTAATATTGAAAAGTTTATATATATAAACCTGATGCATAAGAGTTGCACTTGCTGAAAGGAATTTGGGTATGAAGATATTGATACCAACTTGTATGTATATTTTAAGCATATAATAAAATATACTGGCCATGGATTAACACAAAAAGAGAATTTTGTAAACTTTCAGACTATTAGAATGAATTTTTGTTGTATAGGTCACTAGTGGTTAAAAGAATGGATGGATGTAATAATAGTCACCCAGAAGACAACAGCATTCTGGAGCATTCTAAATGAACATTAAGGAATGCTTTATTATAACAAGTTGGGGTGACAAGTTATATTTAGTTAGAATAATTGGTACTCAATTATGGGGAAACCACCTTAAGATGTATTTATATTGACACTGTTTTTAAAGGCATTGCATGGGAAATGTGTATGCAAGGCTGCTTGGGAAGCAGAGAGAAGAAAAGGGGACTTATTTAAGTATCATTATTTGTCAGTTGTTTGTTCACAAAACATTAGAGTGTATGGATTTTGCTGAGAATGCAGCTGCATTTTAGTTATGCTAAATCAGCATTTCCCAAACAGATTTTACCAAGTAGTAAAACACATACATTGATAGAGCACCAAAAGGAGACATGAACATTGGATTAAAGCAGATTGTAAAATCCATATGATACACAAATTAATTGTATCAGAAATAATAAAAAGTTGATTCAGATGTGTATTTAAACTTTATATTAGAACAAAAGGAAACAAATTAGAAAAAGATAATTCTTATTAAAAGGAAAATTATTAAAACAGTACTATGAAACAAGTTGTCCCTAAGGCAACTTTCTAATATTCTTCAGAATATCACAGCATTTCTTAAACATAGGTTATCATGTAATAATAAAAATATTTGAAACTGTGTAATATTTTTCCCACATATTATTTTTAAGTTAAATTTTAAAAATCTGCCACTAGCAACTCTTAAGACTTTTCACAATTTCGTAAATACTGGTGTGATCAATTAACTTATTTTGAAATACTATATAGTCTCCAATTTTTAAAGAAAATGCTAACTCTTTTGGGTTGTTTTAATAACATTATAGTTGGGGCAAAAATATTTCTTTTTTTCTTTTTACTTTTCAAATATGGTGGCTTCAATTTCTACCAATATTTCTACCCAGCAGATTTAATAATAATAATAAAAATACTGTGTTTAGCTAAATAGACATTTATGGAATTTTAAAGGTCTTTTAAATTACTGAACATATATCTATTTACCCTTGCAAATCAATCAGTAATGAGTAAATAAAACATCAAAGAAAAAACAAAACATGTTTTGCATATTCTGAAACTTGATTTTGATATTAAGAACAATATCAAAATTAAAATAAAAAAATAGCAATTATTGGGGGTTATTAAACTTCCAGTGTATATCACATGATTCATTTAGCTAAATCTCCTGAACCTTCTGTATTTATAGTCCTATATTTTTTGGTTAAGAATTATAACCTTGATGATTCCATTTATATAAAATGTAAATATAAATAATCAATAGAAACAGAATTAGATTAGTGGTTATATATGGCTGGGGAAGGATAGAAGAATTGAGAGGTGACTGCTAAGGGGTATGGGGTTTTTCTTTTTGGAGTAATGAAAATATTCTAAAATTGATTGTGGTGATGGTTCCACAACTCTGTGTTTGTACTAAAAGCCACTGATTGTACACTTTGGATTAATTGTATGGTATGTGAATATATCTCAGTAAAATTGCATTAGAAGAAGAATTCCTGCCTTGAATAACTACAAGATCTAGAATTATCTTCCAAGTGATAATAATAATGGAAAAATTGTTGGCATTGCTGGGTTGCTTTTCTGAATTATGAAAACACATTGATATGTGTGCCATATTTGTTAATTAATGATTATTTGATAGAATATTTAATTAACCACTGGGACCAACTCTTTAATCATGCTGGATAAATAGGATTTTTACTATTATGAAATTGATCCTTTTAAAAAATACCTTACTATGTTATCCAAGCTGCATATATATTGTATTAGTCAGGGTTCTCTAGGGAAACAGAATCAACAGGAGATATCTGTCAATAATATGAGATTTTATGAGTCTCTCATGTGACAATGGGTATGCACAAGTTCAGGTTCTGCAGGCAGACTGCAAATCAGGGACTCTGATGAAAGTCCAATGCAGGTCCTTGATGAGTTTCTAGGAGAAGTTGGCTGTCCACAGATGAGCTGGGAAATTCTCTCTGAATGTTGAAATCACTTCCCCTTTTAAGGTATTCAACTGATTGGATAAAAGTGTCACCCATTGCTGATGCAATCTCCCTGATTGATGCAGATGTAATCAGCCATCCACCCAGTAAACTCGCTAATGACCAAAGTCCATAAATGTTCTTGTATTACAATTAGCCCAGTGCTTGCTGGACCAAACACCTGGACACAATTACCTGGCCGAGTTGACACATTAGCCCAACCATCACATATATCTTTAAGGATAAGAAGTTTTCTTGAGCTAATTTTTCATAATGTGTCAAATTGACAGTATAATTGAAACTGAACTGTAGAGATAACATAAATGATGCTCACCTTCAATAGCATTATCTTATAAGATAAAATATTTAATCAAAGGTCAAATACATCATATTAGTTAGAGATTTCCAGAGAAACAAAACCAACAAGATATATACATATACATGCATATGTATAAAGAGTAAAAGATTTATTTTAGGAACTGGCTCATGTGATCTTGGGGATTGGAAGTCCAAATCTGTAGGGCAGGAATTCAATGGGAAGATTGGTGACATTGAATTTCCCAGGAGAAGCTGGCTGGCTGAAGTAGGGCTAGAAATTTTTTTTTCTGATTGATAAAATCATCATTTTTCTCTTTAAGGCCTTCAACTGAAAGGATGTTACTTCTCTATTGCTGAAGGGAATATCCTTTATGGACTAATCAACTATACATGCAATCAACTGATTGATGATTTAAATCCACAAAATATCCTCACAGTAGAATCAGACCAATGCTTCCTTGACCAAACAGTTGGATACCATAACCTTGCCAAGTTGACATATGAACTTAACCAACACATGCGTTATCCCAACAGGGGCCTGGAGTTAGCTGAAAAAATTTGGGACAGTGGTCCTAGGTTCTTGTTTTCCTGATAAAGAGTTTAAAGTGTAGAAGTGTTAAAAGCATGAAAAGTGTAGAAGTCTAATTTTGAGTTTTAAATAATGTAAATATTATGCTAACTTTCCTTTTGTAGTTTCCTTCACGTATATTCTAAACCTTCCATCGAAGTTGATCCTAAAATCCAGTCTGTGCAAAATAGAAATGACCAGATTGATTGTGAAGTCCTCTGAACTCTTTACTTTTGACTTTGCTGATAGACATTCAAATACAAGATAGGAAAAATTAAAGGGATTATATTAAAGTTGTATCTAAGTAAGACCTAAAGAAAATAGGTAATGGGATGCTTCTATTTAAGAAAGTTTTGTTTTTATTACAAGAATATTTCTGCAAGACTTATTTCCCTGGTAAGGGGGAGTTTTATCATTTATAGGAAAATGCAGATGATTAGAATTAGTAGAATCCAGGAGAATGCAAAAAACTGAGAGTTCTAAAGTACAGAATTTTATTTATTTTTCATTTTTGTCACTGACATATTCAAAAATGATATGCATGTATTCAAATCACTATGGCCTATAGTTTCTTTAACTGTTAGACAGAGAAACATCCTGCCACCAAGTTCAGCAAAGATGAGTTATATAGATAAATAAATCTATATTGTAATTAAATTAATAGTGTGTTAGTCTAAAATAATGATTATATTTTTTCCAAGTAGAGCACCATTTTCCTTTCATCAGTGATGGGGTATATCCTAAAGCCTCCCTTTTCCTCGGTTCAAAGAAGGGCCTAAATCACATAAATGTTTTCAATTTCTATGGATATATCTGATTCTCATAGGGTTTTAAAAAATTCTTTGGGAAACGGATGTGGCTCAAGAGGTTCAGCGTCTATCTACCATATGGAGGGACCAGGGTTTGATCCCAGGACCTCCCGGTAAAAAAAAAAAAGTTCTTTGGCCAAATTTTGTAGTTCTTTTGTTGTTGTTATGCCTGTGAAATAATTGTTCAATTTGATATTTTGATTGAAACAAATGTTACTTAAGAAAAAATGTTATTGGATTAATAATATAGTACATGTTAGGAGGTATTGATATTGTAGGTAAATCAACTCAATTATCTTCTTTTCTGATAGTAAATATAGTTACAGTAACAGTCGATATTTCCTTAGATATTGCTAGGTACAAAGTGTTGGGAGACAAATGTCTATGGATCTCTCAACTTTCTGCATATCCTTGCATATCGAAGAGCAGGTATGTGGGTTTCCTAATATCAGGTTTGCTGTCCTATAATGAAAGCTACTGCTGGTGTCATCTGGCCCTATTACTGTTGGCCTATGAGAACTTTTAAGAACCGGCACCAAAATTGGTGATATTCTGGTCCCTGTTATTGCTGTGAGTGATAAATGCTCCTGAGTCTCTGACTCAGGAGTCCTGTGTCTTCTCTTAGCATCCATGTAGCTATGGCAAGCTAACTTGGAAGAAGGATAGAATTTCAGATACTTCACAGCTTTTTATAGTAGGCATTACATTAAGCACTTTGAAAATGTCTTCTCATTTAACTTTCTAGATGTCCATAAATTTTAAGGGTGCAGAAAAGTTCTTTTTCTTTACTCAGTTACTTCAGGTTTAAACTCATTCATTTGGGGATTTTTACTTTCTCCTATTTTTTTTTCCTCCAGTGTGACACCTAAATTTCTGGATATTTACTATAGCATTTGTCATGGGAGTATTTGGAGTGGGGATGAGAAGCAGGAAGATGTATAAAATTTCATTCTCAGTTGTTTACATCTGTCCTATTGACATCCCTGAGTGTCCACATTTCTATCGAATCCCAGTCTCTGTGTTTTCTGTGGCATCCCTTGTCAATATCCAAAGATAGCCATCGGATCTACTGAACTACAGACTCTACTTTTAATTTTTGTTCCCTTGTTCAGAGCACAGGAAATTTGTCTGCTCTCCTATGTCATTTTATGCAGCAGGAGACACTGAGGGCGCTAAGACTGTCTCCACGACTGACATATGCTATGTTTTTGTTGCTATCCTATCTTTCTGACTATGGAAACATGGGGAATTTCTGTGAAAGTGTTACCTTTGCCTTCTAGTGCTCCGTGAGGGAAAGGGGTACAAGGCAGAAGGGAATTAATAGATTTGAAAAGAAAACCATGAATCATTCTGCTGTACTTGTGAATGTATTGTATTCATACCATTCACACCACAACTTGTACTTCTACTATCTGTGGATAGGGAGATATCATGTAGCATTCTATTACCTGGCATATGGTAGGTACTCAATTGTTTGATAAGCATATGATATGTATTGATAATTAATTTTTCAATGGCTGCTTGATTTCCCTTAGTAAAATGAGTTCACATGGTTATGGTTTGTAGGTCTTAAAATACTATCAAGAACAGATTCATGGAAAGCAATAGTAATTCAGTTCCACCTGATTAAATCTCAGGTATTTAATATGCTGATTAAGAGTCCATTTAATAATGAAAGTTGATCTTAATTTTAGAAAATATTATTTACTATTTATGGTTTTCACATGTTTCAAGTGTGTACAGTTATTTGAGGCATCCTGTATAGGAGAATTGAAGGTATATAATTTGAAGGCATAGAAATCTAATATTTGATTATAGTAGGTTTAAACTAAATCTTTTGTTCTTGGTTAACTCATATTCTTATTTAAAAACAGTATTTATTTTTAAAAGTCTCCAAATAAATGTGCTATGAAATACTGAAGTGGAGAATGTGTGCTTTCATATGTGTCTTATGTATCAGAACACACATAGAAATGGACCTTAGAAACATTTTCTGCTAAAAATTTGTGAGGTAAAGAGTATTCTGCTTAGATTGGACCAAACTCCTTTTTCTTTCATTTGATCCTAAACTGCACCAGCAGAAATAGATTTTGTATGCTTTGATTTTTCTGAGTATTGGAGAGAGAAGCTACTATATTACAAATTGCCACTATTGTTCAAAGCCATCAGACCAAGCATATAGAAATCTTGATAAGAGCACTTGAAAGATTCTTTTATAGTGATAACTACAGTAGAGGAGGATGTAGTCCTTGGAAATGAATATAAGGTGCTACAATGGAGTGTTGTGGATTATTTGAAAGTCTCTGTGATAGTTATAGTATTGGATTTAACTCAAATTACTTTCAGATTCTATCTCTCTTTCTCATGTTCCACATATTTATGGATTAGTTTGAGAGATGATGATACCAGACTACTGATTATATTTAAAAAAAGAAAAGGAAAATACAAAGAATAAAAAAAAAAAAAAAAAAAAAAAAAAAAAAAAAAAAAAAAAAAAAAAAAAAAAAAGCTATTAAAAGCTACATATTTTGTTCCTTAGAATTGTGGCAAGATAATCTTTTCCATAGCATATTTCCCACCTTAAAATGGACATATATTAGACTTTGGTATTCTGGCAAGAAACAATAGATTAACAAGATAAAATGATCATAAACCTAAATGCACCTAACAATATATCTTTGAAATAGAAAAAAGAAACATGGTGGGAAGATATAGATCAATCAAAAATTTTATTCAAAGATTCTAACACAGCTATGTCAAAATCCCAAAATTCAAACTGACAATAAAAGGCAAAATATGATTAATGCACTCAAATATACACCCCCAACTTTATACCTATTTTAGTTTCCTAAGCTGATCAAGCAAATACCTTGAAATGGGTTGGCTTAAACAATGGGAAATTATTAGCTTACTGTTTTGAGTCTAACAGAAAGTCCAAATGAAGGCATCATCAAGGCTATGCTTTCTTCTTGAAGACTGCTGTGTTCTAGGGCTGGCTGCTGGCAATACTTGGCTCCTCTGTCACATAGCAAGGCAAAAGGTAACATAACTTGGTCTCTCCCTTCCTTTATGGGTTCCACCAATGTCCAGTCTCTTGCTTCCTGTAGCTTTCTCTTTGTCTGTTGAATTTCACTCCACTTATAAAGACCCATCTTGATTGAGGAGGGCCACAAACTTAACTGAAGAAGCCTCATCAAAAGATCCTACTTACAATGGATTTGCACCCACAAGAATGGATAAAATTTAAGATCATCTTTTTCTGGGGTGCATATAGCTTCAAACCACCACAGCACAAAAAGAAATATATGTTTTTGAGCCAATGCCTAATGAACCATGTCTTGAGTCACAAAGGAAATCTCAACAAGAAAGACTCAATATTTTATAGACAATGTTTTTGGGCCATACTTTAGTAAAATTCAAAATCAATATCAACATGAAAGCTATAAAATAAAATTTTTTTTATGTCAAAAAACTAAAAACTGTCAGCATATTGGTAAAAGAAAAATCAAACTCTATACCAATAAATTCTTACCAGACAAAATGGATACAGTTTTTCAAAAAGTAAGATAACTGAGTTTTCCAATAACCATGAAAGAAAATTGAAATAGTAATGACATCCACCAGAAACACAGTAAAAAACAACAGAAACAAACAAACAAACAAAAACAACAAACCAAAACTTCACCCCCATACTTACTTCCATATAGCCTTTCAGGTGTGCTTTACCAAACTTTCAAGAGACAGATAAGCTGTTTCACAAACTAGAAAAAAGAGAGCTCTGCATGGATTTTTATGAATAGTATAAACTTAATATCTAAAGCAAATGATTATCCATGAAAAGAAAATTATAGGCCTACTTCATTTTAAGCATAGACACAAAAATCTGAAGTTAAATATTCAATAAATGAATCCAGAAGTATATATACAAATATACTGTGACAAAGTACTATTCATCCTACAAATATGAGAGTGATTGGACATATACAATATACCTATAATTTATCACATTAATGGCCTAAAAAGAAAATCATGTGGCTATTTCATGTAAGATACAGCAGAAAGCACTTGAAAATATTCAACATCTTTTCATGATAAATCTCTCAGAATAAAATAGCAAGAAACATCTTGAAATTATAGTCTACCAAAAAACTTAAGCTAAATTATACTTAACAGCAAATTTAACTTTATATCATTTCATTTAAAATGAACAATAATACAACACTGAGAAACTGTCTGCCTGGGCATCTTTTCCTGACATATCTTGCATGTGTGGCAAAACTACAAGGCCCTGACTTTCTTTCATCTGAATCATTTCTCAGGATTGTTTATACAGATGGCAATTCCGAAAAATGAGATAATGCTTTACAGGGATGTATCAAATAGTACTGCAATGTATTGGAGAAAAAAAGAACAGACTTGATTACTGCTTGCTATAAATGTGAGTGATTCCTTAAGCACAAGGCTCCTACTACTATAATAATAGCACTCTATTGTGTATGAAGGTTCCATCTGGCACCCTATAGGGTTTGGGGCTTGGGGAACAAGTGTGACTAAGCTAATACTCTGGCTAATGCTCTTGCTGTGAATAATAAATCCTTTTGTCTCTGACCCAGGAGACTTGTATCTTCTGTCAGCATCTAGGAAACTGTGGCAAGCCAATTTACTATCTTGTGTAATTATTTTGGTGGCAGTTTTCTTGTTTCTAGCTCTCCTCTGCACTGTTAAACTTACTTGAGCAAGGTAAAATCTTGACACACAAGAATGTTATCCACTTGAATAGCTATTATTTAATCAAATGCTGGAGGTACCGGCCAAAAGATCAGAAAAAGAAAAGAAATAACAGTTATAAAATTAAAAGAAGAAAAAAAATAGTTATGATTTAAATATGAGAAGTATCTACCTGGAAGACTCATCAGAATAAAAAAACAACAATGGAGATAAGAGAATTCAGCAAAATTGTTAGATTCAACGTAAATTGGCAGTGATTAAAGCTGTTCCTCTAAACCAGGAATAGCAGGCAAGAAAATATGATAAAATATTAAATATAGCCTTAAAAGAATCAAAACTATAAGGGACTCAAGGAATAACCTAATAAAATAATACAGACAAACCTAATGAAAAAACTAAAATGCTATTAAAGGAAATTTTTAAAAACTAAATAAATGGAGAATTAAACTAATTTTAGGCTTCATAAATTAAAAACACAAAGATGTATTTTTTCAAATTAATCTAAATGCAATGTTATTCCAACTAACATTGTAGATAATTTTTTGAAAAAATATGACAAATTGTTTGTAAAAAAACAACTTTAACAACATGAATCCAGCGCAGGAAAAATCAGACCAGTGAGACAGAATAGATTCATGTCTAAATGAGAATATTGTCTGATGTGACACCACAGATTTGAGGTGAACAGATGAACTGTTTCATAGAAATACTGGACAAACTGACCAACTATGAAGAGAAAAGTAAAGTGTAATTCCTGCTTCAGATCATATTCAAAAATCAATTCCTTTGGCTTTCAGATTAAATTCCTAAATGTGGAAGGCAAAGTTATAAACAAAATAAAAGAAAATATAGAAGAAAATCTTTGAGGCCATGAGATGGGAAGGAGCATTTTCAATATGACAAAAAAAGCATAAATCTTAAAAAATAACTTTGACAGTATAAAAATTAAATATTTTGTTTCTTTAACAAAGAACAATTAAAAAGATAAGTGACAAAAATAATTTCCAGAAGACATAAGCAAATCCTCCACAGAAACATGAGAAAGGTTGCAAATTCACAGGAGATGAACTTGAATGGTTAATAATGGTATGTTTAACCTCACTAATTATCAGAGGAATTCAAATTAATACAAAAAAGCAATATGCCATGCTATATTAATTAGAATGGTTATTCGGGAAAATCATGTACTTGCAAGGATATTAGTTAATGTATTCTACTTCATTATACTTAAAATATCCATCTAATGTTGGTCTAAGAAGTCAAGACAATTAAATAGCTTCTGCAATGATGGACTAGAGATAGGGGCTCTAGGTTTGTGCAGTAGTTCACTTATGCCATCAAGACTTCCTCCTTTCTTTTTGTGCCATCATTTGTTTGACTTTTCATTTTTAATATTAATATATTATATTAATATAATGTGTTAATATTGTGTTAATATTACCACAATAGTGTTAATATTTCAGCATTAAGATCTATTATCTCTTCTTATTAGGAGAATAATATATTAGACTGACAATTTTGGCAATTATCAGATTCTGATATTCAATGTAGAAGAACTAGTATGTTTGTTTTATCAACAAGGGAACACTTTCTTTAAGTGAAATAGTTTATAAAGCACATGCAAACCAAATGCCTGTGGAGCTGCAGTGGTCCTAGGAGTGACTGTGGAGAAGCAGCCCTACCCAATTTTTCCTCTATGGTTTTCTTCCTGGACCCTCCAGCCTAAATGAAGAAGTCAAATATAAGTGATACAAAAATTGAGAAAACAAAGTCTCTATGCATATGTGAGTCAACAAAAGGTTATCTCAAATGGCTTTTGGGCAGAGACAATAAGATGGCCCATTCCTTTTGGGGCGGGGCTGACACTATGGAGGCTGCTGAGTCAGAGAATGTGCCACACTGGCCCTAACAGAATGCCCAGAGTTTAGGGAAAGAAATGCTTCTGAGATGTCCTGGCCCCTCCCACCCCCAGCCAGTTGAGGACAACAAAGCTTGGTTCTGCTTAGGTCAAATTATTTTGAAAGCAAAGAAGGGTCTGTATTTTTCTCCCATTGTGAGGGTAAAGGAGTACAGTGGAAAGGGGAAGTCAGAAACCTTTGATTAAAGGGATTCTTCTTTTTTTTTCATATGTAATGAAAATGTGCATATTTTCTTCAAAGAGTTAAGTAACTGTGAGAGACTATTCCACCAAACCGGGCTGGAGTATTGGAAGAGAATTACAGCATCTTTTTCTTGACGTGGAGTTTATGTTCAAACATATTCATGAGTTTTGATAATAGTCTTTAAAATTCCCATTGATCATTTTGTTTTAAATACAACTATATAGCATTGTGTACTTTCTAATATAGCAATAATCATAAAAGAATTCCAATAAGTTGCCATATGTAGTCATGCAAGGATGAGACAGGAAACTTTTCATAATGAGAAACAGATTAGTCCTTCATAAGTGTGCAGTAAAGAATTTAGCTGATCTATCATGCTAATAAATTGGTGCCTTGGTGTTCCCTTACATTAGAAATTTTATTTCATTGAACAACCAGCAAGTTCTACAGTTATTAGGGATCATAGAAAAGGCCATGCTTTTGCTATTCTGAATTTGAGATTTGAAGATACTGAGGTAACCTACATTATCTTCCACTGCAATTGACTTGAGCTTCCTTTTTCTACTAGAAGTAAATTGTCCGCTATCCAAAGATGAGGGTTCTCTCTTGTGCTAGTGACTTCCATAAGCACCAGGGGAAGAGTGGAGGCATGACTTCCATGATATCTCTTTATTTAAAATTATAACTGCCTCATGATTATCAAGACAAGAAAGAATGCTTTTATAGATATCATGCTGGTTCTCCTACATAATTCCTGGGTAATAACTTTCTACTCTATTCCCTGAACTGCCTGCTCAGGATCGGAAGTCTACAACATGGACATGGCCAGGATGGAAGCTGATAGCAGGGTTGTAAGTGTGGGGTGGGACAGATGCTTTACTTCTCCTTTACTGGGTCTCCTCTGTGACTTCCAGAGCACATTATCCTGTGGAACTACAGATGGAAGCAAAGAATAACAGAATAGAGATGAATTTCTGCTGGAGTCTCTGCTTTGTTTTTCCATTCATTTTCCATCTCACAAAGGAAGCTATCGTAATTTGACAAGTGATAAAATCTTTTCTGCAAAACTCAATATTAAATTCTTCCCTCTTCACCATCTTGGGAGGATTGAGTTAGAAATAAATTGTTTACCTAATCTAAAGATACTGTACCAGAGACAAAACGCTTCTTCTCTCCAATAATAACCTGGCAATGTGTTGTTATATGACAAATCACATACTTACCTGGATGTTTTAAGCTAGGAATGAGTTGAATTAAAAAAAAAAAATTCTGTACTTGTTGTTGTTGACAAATTGGTGTAATGCAATTTCCTCTGCTAGTGTTGTGAAGATTAGTGTTTCTAACAAAGAAAAGGGCACAAAAGGTGATCATTTGCTTTAAAATATTTTTTGACAAACTCCAAATTAAACAATTACCTGCAATATGTAAATGTATCTCATATGTTGAGTAGAGAACAACTTTGTAAATAGCTGAACTTTACTTCTTTTAATTATGAAAATGTGCTTCCTGGAGAGGTGGGAGTGACCTTTTCCTAACACTTCTAATTTATACTCTGCCTGGAGGAGAGAAAAAATACTTTAGATAAACTATCTGGAAAACTTCTAATTTGTTCCATGAAAAAATAAACACTCTGCTCCACAGAAATAATCCAATTGTCAAGAGTCTTCCTTTTATTTGGATTATTTCTTATCTAACCTTTATTATTGTTATAAATGGAGTGCTTACATCTGAACTCAGCACCACATAATATAGAGGACAGCATCCAGTCTGCCCTTCTGCAAAATATTTTAGAGTTAATATAAAAATATGTGTATTTATATGTATATACATGTGCCCAAAATAAAATAAAACAAATAAAATAAATAAAATAAAAACAAATGAGAAATGTGTGGCTGTTTACTCTTTTGTGCTCACAGGTGTTAATAGGAGGGTCACCTTGTTTAAATACAGGTTAGCATAAGACCAAGTCTGGTGACAAAATTTCAGTGTCAGATTTCCCACACAATAATACTTATTGTGTACTTTCTTTGTTTCGGGCCCTGTGCTAAGTGCCTTACATGCCCTAACGAAGCAGGTACTGTTATTATCCCGGTTTTACAGATAATACAAAATAGATTTACAGAGTGGTAAACCAACTTGTTAAAAATGGGAACAGTGAGTTCTGGAGCTAGGATTTGAACCAAGGAATTCTGTTCTCAGAGTCTGTTAACTTATACACCATTCACCCTGAAGCTTTTATTACATAAACAGCAGATTAACTTTAGAAAGAGAAGGATACGCTAAGCCAATCAATGTAGGGGCCAGAACAAGAACAACAAACTGGTTAAAATAGGCATGATTTACTGCCAGCATTGTGGTCAGAGCTTGCCCTAATGACCAATCTGCTGATGTTGAAAGGACAGAATTGGGAGAAGACATCTGTTATTTAAGGGCTCCCAAATGCATCCTCTCTTTTCCATCTCCACTCTCACAGCTTCTTCCTGTACTCTTATTTCCTTCAATATTCAGTCAAAGTCTCTTTGCTCAGCTCCCTTCCTCTGCTTTTCTGCATCTCCATTCCCCAATTCACCATTCCATCCTCCGCACAGCTGCTAGGATGCATTCTATGAAACTTAAATCTGCTTCACTCAATTTTCTAGCTAAAATTCTTCAATTGCTTCCCATTGCCTTCAGGATAAAACCTAAACTCCTTAGTCTGACATACAAGGCCTTTCATGTGTGCTTGCTATAAATACCCAAGTTACAAACTCTGATGTGCAAAAATGTAACTTTATTTCAATAACTCAATTTGATTTTCTGACTCTTAGAACTCAGTCTGCATAATGACAGATGCAACTTAATTTAAATATTTTCCAGGTTCTCTCCATCCAAGTCAGCCATTTTTCAGTCAGTTCACATTTTAAATTCAATCATAGTCAGGATGTCTCTTCCCTGAACACATCTCCTGATGGGATATTCAAAGAGCATGAGGGTGAGCATGATAGAGGGCGAGTTGCATCTCAGCTCTGGTCTGAATGGGGTCTAGGCTGGATTTCCTAAGGGTACTGACTCCTCTCCCATCTCAGGTCCCTGGAACTAGTCGCCAGACCTCCTTAGCTCCACCACTGGGAACATCTACTCCATATTCTGCTCTGGGATCCCTTTTTTCCAGCTGCAGTGATCTTTGGAAGGCCCACAGAGTTTTTCTCTCTGCTAACATCTGCATCATACTCAGGTGGGTGCATGATTTGTCAAGTAACAACACATTGTCAGTATATTATCAGAGAGAAGAGGGGTTTTGTCTCTGGTACAGTATCTTTAGATTAGGTAAACAATTTATTTCTAACTCAATCCTCCCGAGACAGTGAAGAGGGTCACTAGGAAGCAGCAGCGAAATAGTACTGTCTGCACTCAGATCCTGCTAAACTGCAGAATAATTGTATCATGTCTCTGCAGGGCTCTAGATTATCTCAGAGAGGGAGCAGGTGTAGGTGTATTCTCCAATATATCTAACTTTCTCCCCATGCCCAGACATTCTCTCTTTCCATTTTATAGGGTTTTCTTACTGTCAGTGGTTGGGCAAGAAAAGAACTTTTTCAAATGTATTCTGTTTTATACCATTAATACAATTATTTGGAAGCTGAAAATCTGGTGCATTGTCCTCTGGGTTCAGCCTAACAATTCCCTTCTGGTGCCCAGGCTTCATGCTTTGAGTGGAAGATGCTGCTAGGGCAAGGGTAGGAGAGGAACTTGAATTAATCCACAAGTGGACATTTCAGATCGTTGTTCTGTTACACACCACTCACTCGTTCTAGCTGAATCTGTTTCCACTATTGATCTTAAAGCAACACTCTCTCACACACATGCAGTTTATAGTAATTCTTTGCTTAACAATTTCCCTTCAAAATTCATGCTAAGGTACACTTAAACCTAATTAGCTTTAATTAAATAATAAAACCTCAGAATTTGTGGAGTTTAATAAAATGCCTGAATTGTGGTTCAAGTTATATAACAATTTATTTTGTTCATCAAAACCTTTTAAATATCTGAAAATGGTTTTTTCTGCTTTCATCCATTTTTCCATCCTGAGAAACATGATTTTATATGTATACTTCTTATTTGTTTCCACCAGCTACCCAAATTATATAAGTATGATGAAACATTAGTTTGCCTGTTAATACCTGAATGTGAAAGTAAACAAAATATACTCATGTGATGATATACATATACTTTTCAATAAAACTTTTGCATTTGTCCATAACTATTTTACTTTTATAATTTTGTTTTAGATTAATGTTTTATTACATAATACTGCAGCTTTCTCATTCCCTTCACTTACCTTATCCCACATTAGTCAAATCTCAGCCTTTTTAATACCCTGACTCTTATGGTGGAGTGTATAGGATAACCCTAATCCAATGATTTTGAAATGCATATAGACTTCTCTCAGTCTATTGTGTGCCTGATCCTCACCAGAATAACATGGCACCTGGGCTTTACCCTTAAATGTACATGAAAAAGTGAAGGGCATGGACATAAGAAAGATCCATCCCTCATTGATTGACTATTGTTATCTTCCAAAGGCTTATGTCTTGCTTCAGAGCAGAGAATAAAATAAATATTATGACACTAGAGTGTGTTCACCCACAGAATAAGGAAGACCAAAATTCTTGCTAGCAAAGTGTGTGGATTGAATTTTAAAGAGAAACAAATGGACCAATTCCTGGGGGCTCTTAGAAGAAAAGATGAAATGTGAATGAGAAACCACCAAAGATCTAAAATTTTCTTCAAAATATTATCTTATTAGGAAATACTGACCACAGGGCTTCTACTTCATACTCCCTAGAGGCTAGTCTGCAAACCTCAACTCTTGTACCATTCACCATCCAGGTGGACCCTTAGCCAAACCTAAGATATGGTGATAGTTTAGAGATCGTCCACATTCTCAATGTTTCGCAGTTAAGAGGAGTGAGAGTTCCTAAATTAACTTTATTAGGGAAAAGATGAGGTTTAAAATCTCCAGTGGAAGTTCATAAATAATTTATTTAGTAATAGTATTGCATATGGTTGTTTTCTCAAGTACTAGTACTATAGTCTTATATTAGTTTATTATTTATTATGGATAATTTTGCATAAGAGCCCAGGAATTTTATTCCTATTTATAACCATTTTTTCCTGAAGGAAAAATATTTTATAAATTTTAAAAAGTGAATTTCAAAATTTATTATGGTAAAAAAATTTATTGCGGTGAATGAAAGCAATTTATATGTTGGTATATGACTTGTGAACAGAATGAGAGGACATTTGGTTTCTCTAAGCATTGCTACCCTAACTTCTAATTTGACATTTACTCTTATCTATACCTTTCAAAGGGACTTTTTACATTTATGTATTAAGGACTTTGCTCCTTCCAATACTACATGATAATCTGAGGTTATGGACAGAAGATCAAAAATAACTAATTTATAGCAAATTACCGATTAAGATATCATCATGCCGCAATTTTTTCTTAGTAGAATAGATACTATACAAGATGAATGGCAGGGAAAGGGGACTTCCAGAAAGGAATTAAGTGGAAGGTGTGATGTGGATTGTTGATGGTCCAGTTAGGTCCCTTCTCTCTTCCTCCTGGGTCTATGGCTGACCAGCTTCCACTGAGGCTAAGTATGGCCAGTGGAATGTGAGGGAAAGAGTGTGAAACTTCTGGGTCACTTGGTCAAAAGGAAATCTCTTTCCATGGACTTCCTCTGCTTTCTATTTCCATAGTTTGGAACATGGAGGTACCTACATTCAGCTTCAACTAAGCAGATGAGGACAGAGCCCCTGGGGATGGTGGGATAAGATGGAAGGAACTGGAGTCTCTGAATGACATTATGGCCTGGAATTGTTGAGGACTTTAAAGTAAAAGAAAAATTTATTTCATTAAGACCACTGCATTTCTCGATCTTTTTGGTGGCCACCAACTTCACTATCAAAATTTGGGATAAGAAAGAATCCAGAGGAGGAAAGGAAAGCCAAAATAATGTGATTTTCTGTAGTAAATATGCTAAAAATGTGGATCTTTCAGAAACAAATTGGTTACAGGAAAAGATATGTAAATTTTTTTAGAGAAAAGTTTAAGTTGGAAGAAGTTGTAGAGAAAGCTAGAGGAGCTGGTAAGTGACCTTTTGCCCAAAGATAGCAGAAACTTACTTGAGGGGGAGGTGTACTTTTCAAACTTTAACATACATCAGAATCTCCTGGAGGGCCTGTTAAACCACAAATGGCTGGACCCCACCCCCAGAGTTTCTGATTCAGGAGGTCTAGGGTAGGGTCTAAGAATTTGCATTTCTCGATAGATCTCAGGGGGTGCTCAAAGTTGGTGGGACCACACTTGGCTCTGGAGTCTCAGAAAATTGGGAAATTCCCATTTGGAAATTCCCAGGATGGAAATTCTCAACATGGCCATTAGGTAGTTTTGCAGAGAAGAGTCTTGACCCAACCTCTTCAAGGGGTTGGCAGCCAGACTGAAAAGACCACTCCAATCATGCATTTGGGTCCTGCAATGGGGATGAAAGGAGAATCATGCGTCTATGAGAGCCAAGTCTTAATGAATCTATGACAAATCATGCTGAAAGATACTAGACTATATACCTGTCAACTATTAATTCTGCTATCTATTAAGTCTATTTAGAATTTAATCTTAACAATCCTTTGCATTATAATAAATTAATATTCTTTTCATGTAATTAATAAACAACTGAACAAGCATGTTGTCCTTAAATGAAACCTATAACAGAAAAGAGCGGGGAAGATCTTAGTCTTTGGAGAGGAAAGGACACTACGAAATTAACTCTGGAATAAAGAGCATGGAGAAATTCAGCAGGAAGCCTTTTTATAGAGTGGCTTGTGTGAAGTCTATTCTGTCTTTATATCTGTCAAATATAGATTATTTAGGGCTTGTACACAGCTAAGAACTAGAAACCATTGCTTATAAAGATTCTGAACTGCCCCTTGTTTTATTGGTTCTTTCTAAAAACAACTTTGATATTCATTTTTAGGTATTTAAAAGATGAGCTTTATACGATGCATTCTTGATCCCATAATCACACAGTGCATTTTGCTCCCTATAATCTGACACTGCTGCTTTTTGCCACTCTAATATTAATATTTCTTTTAAAAGGTTAAAATAAGAATAGTAATTTAAAAAACCCTTCTCAGCGATTCCCAAGCATACGTCTGTGTGGATATAGGATATACTTACTCATAAAATACTTTGCATATACTATGAATTAACCAATTAATTAAAGTCATTTGTACTATAATCCAATGTATGGGTTGAAAGTAATAAAACCCTGATAAGGAAAATTTGATACCATCAGCTAATCATTGTCTTCCCTTATATAGCTTGTGTAGAACATGTACTTGGAATTGAGCTCAGGAATTACAGAATTTGTTATAAATGATCCAGAGATTGCTTCTGTAAGTGCCTTCCTTTTGCAACCAAAAAACCTCCCATTTTTTTTGTGGCACTTATTCTCCATCTTACATACTTCAAACATTTATGATACCTTTTTGATTATTTGGATATTGTCCATCTCCCCTAATAAACTTAATAACCATGAGACAAGGGATCATGTATGCTGCATTCATTATTGTATCATCTGGGCCTTACACAGTGCCTAGCTCATATTTGCTGAATGAATGAATGAATGAATGAACAATAAATGAACAAATGAGCTATAAATTAATCTTATGCTTTATTATTGTATATATATATTTATATAATATACACTTACATATCAAGGCTAATATATGTGTATAGATAGATATACAGATAAATAGATATAGATGTAGATATGGATAAAGTTATATAAATTTGGATTACAAAGTTTCCTTCTCTAAAATGCAGCTTTTTAAATTGAAATTAAATATTTTCTTTCCCTATTAATATTTACACATGAATAGTGGTAGTCTTTTAACAGCTCATACTTCCCCTGCCCAATTACCATTGTTAATTAGTTCTATTTCTTTATATTCAGGTAGTTATATTATAAAGTTTACATAACCATTAGCTTTTTTAGTTATGCTAGCTTGGGTCATTTCTTTTATTTGCAGCATTTTGCCCCTGCTGAAAGATTTTTCTGTTTTTCTGTTGGTTTTTGTCCTTGGATGGAACTATTTTAAATATGTCCTTTCACTTTTAGTTTTGGTTAAGGATGAATCTATTCTTTTATAGTTATTTTTACTTTTTTTAGGGTTGTAACAATATTTCAGAAGCTTCTGTTCTTTTCAAAAACCATTTGATCGTGAGGGAATTGGAATGCTATATATCAAAAATTGAACACCTCATCCTAAGGAATGAAAAGCTTTGAAATGGAAGTATCCGATGTCCTTGCATTTAGACTAGAGCTCAGAGTCTAGGCTGACTTGAAAGCTGAGACATCAAAAGTATACAATTTAGCAGAGTTTTCTCAGAATAATCTTCAAGGCACCTATAATGCAAGCTTTGCTCATGTCCCTATTTTCTGTTCCAATATCTTGTTCAATTTCTGAAACATATGAATAAAGGTTCTATGGGAAATTATTAGTTAATTGAACCATGCTTATTATAAGAATGGGCAGCAAATAGTAACAAGAAATTATGAAGAATGATAATTTTAATGTTTTAACCTCTCCATTATGTATTCATTTAGGTGATTTATGTTCAATATGTTTTTCTTTGAATTATCACATACTCTATCCATTTAACACTTTTTGTGTGCCAAGCATATGCTAGGCACTCCAATGGCCAATCATTTACCCATCTAGCAATATGTTACTATTTTAACTGACAGTGTAAAGTTTTATAAAATTTGGTCCAAGGAATCAACTATAATATGTTTTTATATTTTGGCTATCTTTTCATTATGAATATTTTCTAATATATGTTTATGACTGCATGTGTCCTTCTTCTTAAAAAATATTTTTATCACAAAATGCTCATTGTAAAAATGTTGAAAAATACAGTGAAACAAAAAGGAAATGCTACCTGGATGATAATTTTTTCATATTTCTTTAACTAAAATATGTTCTTATTGATAAATCTGTTAGCTCTTTTCTAATCAAAATAGTCACTTTAATGTTTTTTCAAACAGCTTTTGAGATTTGCTTTTGGACTTTTCTTTATTCTTTTCTGAATTTTGGAAAGACTTCTTTTCTTGCCCATTGCACTAAAGTTTAATAATGTCTGGAAATGAAACTGGATTCCTACTTTTATAGGAAGCATCTTTAACTAACCACTTTTTCAATTTCTAATTGGATGTATTTTTTTATACCACTCTTTATCCAAATTACAAACAACAGATATTTTTAAGTAACTACTATTTTCTCCTGAAATTATAAACACTCTCAGTGAGTCTTGTACCTTGCCAGGAAAATAAATGCAAATACAATTATAAAAGCATAGATTTTATGCAGAAAATAAAAGAAATAAAGCATTTGAATCATGTAAATGAATTATTTAAGTAACTTAGAGGTACTGAATTGTCTAGATTGATGTATTTTAATAATATTCACAGTATTTGGTGAGTAACTTTGGTATAAAGAGGTAGGTCCAAGCAGAATAGTTCAGGCTGCTGAAGTGACTGGGATTTGTAGGGCAGAGTAAAGGAGAAAAGAAAGCTGTGTGGAAGGTGGAGTCCGATGTCTGTGTGGATGTTTGCAAGTTCACCACAGGTTTTTGCCCAATTTTGGGTGGCACATTAATAGAAGCAACTTTTTAAGTCTTAGCAGGGAGCAACTCCTGTCAGGATGAGAGCTGAAGAGAGGTACCAAAGATCAAGAAGGCTGGGATATACCAATGCAAGGTATTCATAATAGGGAGGTATATGGGAATCTTGCATTTTATGCATGAGTGTACTGTAAACCCATAATTTCTCTAATTAAAAAACAGTGCTGGGAGATGTTGGAATTCTGGCCTAGCTTGGAGATATCCACTGAATACTCAGACATTCAGTTGAAACCCCATTCATAAGGATAAGGGTCACACACTCTAAGGGTAAGGACCAAACTGAAATAGAACTACACTAACAAAGAATAAAGCCAAATCGTTCAGGGACTTATACTTCTTCCAACTTGCATCTCTGCCATCTTCAGTACATGACTGTCAAGGTCATTTTATTTGTCTGAATAAAGCAGCTAGAAGGAGAAAAAAAATATGAAGATTGTACAAGGGAAATTTTTAGGGGCCAGGTGGAGAAGAAGTCCACATTGTTTCTGTTTATATCCCATTACCTAGAACTCAGGCACATGTCCATGCTTATCTCTATGGAAAACTGGAAGTGAGGTCTGTTTGTGAGCCAGGAAGATATGGAAATAAATTTTGCGTGTAATTAACCAATCTCTGAAACAACTATAAGGTGTATTAAAGAGTGGAGGGTCTGTGAGTAGGTAGGGAAGGGAGAGAGGCTGGAAAGCTTCCAGGACTATGGAAACAAGATCCACCTTCAGTCATTCGTCTGTCCTTGTATCCACGAGCAGGTGCATTCTTCTCAAGAGTGGCTGTTCAATCCTGTCCCCCATCTTCAGAGTGAAGAATTCCAAAATTTTATGAACTTACATCAAATGATCTGACTTTGGACTCCACTGTACTGACTCCAGAAACTTTATTGACCCCCAATACAATGTATTAGCTACTTTGGGTTAAATTTACTAAGTCCAGATAGAAATAATCTCTCCTATTAAAAACACAAGCTTCCTATAAAGCCTCAGTCCCTTCTTTAATCAAGAACCTGAGCATCAGAAACTTGATATTTCCTGTGACTAAAACATGTGCCCAGTTAAACACAAAATAAGTCATATACAGGTATTTTAGATGCTTAATGATCAGGTATTTGTGGGCATTTGAGAGTCTGGGTCTGTGAGTTTACATGAATGATTCAAAATAAATAATATGCATATCTGTGGCAGATGAATGTAAAGACAAATGTTACAAAAGGCATCTGTGCACAATGGATTTTTAAAAATCACCAGTTAAATATAATGTTAACGAATTTCATACACATTTGTTGTCTGCTTTGACCCTGTTGGCACAGGAGCAAAATGGGGGATGAGAAGGAAGTGTGAAAAAAGATCAAGAAGATGGAACTCAAACAAATGGTATATGGGGCATAAATGGTCACAATAAGTGAACTCAGAAAAATCCTCCTTTTGTCTTTATTGATGGCAAGATCCCATTTGTGTGGAGAACTGGAGTGCATTTAGAGTAGGTGTTCTCTCCAGACTGGTTCCTAAGCTCTTCAAGATACTAAAAGCAGAGAACTGAATGATGTGGGGGAGCTTATCCTGAGCTTTGAAGAGATTATCCCTCAAATTGGCTCGCAGTCCTGCAGAAGGTGACCTGCCTGTTATCTTGGAACTCTCCATGCAGCGGAGATCACCAACACCATTATGGCACTTACCGTCCATAAATACCTTAAGCAGCTTTAGATGGTAGATATATGGCCTGGGTCTGCAGTGGAAAATTTCATCACCACAATTTCTCTGCTGGGCCCTCATTTAGAAACATTGCTCACATCTTTAGATTTGACAGGAAAACAGCAGCTGTTTTCAGATCATGCAGCCATCTGTTCTTTATTGCTTATATTATTAACATTTACAAGGGCTAATCAGTATTTTGAAGTGAGTAAGATGATTGATCAAGAAAATCCAATTGTGTTTATCATGTTGCCTGCCTTAAAAATGCAAGAGGTAGCAATAGTTACTTAATATTTTCTCAATTCAGAAACTTTTAGGAGTTCCACCTGACCAAATTTTCTTCATTTAAGAATCTGGAAGCAACATAAAGATATCTATTTTTTGCTTTGTTCTTTTAGCTGGGTTCAATTCCTTCATGGTTAATGAAAGCTTCTCTGACCATCACAGTTCATAACAATCGTCCTCATCACTAAAGGGCATCTCAAAACCCACTTAGCACTTACTTTTCAATCTTTTTATGTTGTATCTTGTGTGTAGGCTGAATGCCTCAAGAATACACATCTGAAAGGCTACCACTGTATTTTATACTTCTATGTATTCAGTCAGTTCTCTCTACGTAGAATATTGTGTATGGCTGGCCCTTAGCTAATACATCTTAAATATGTAAGAACAGACAATTTAATGTTGACCAATTCTAAGTAATAAGGTAATGGCAGAGATTCTGCTCTTGGACTTGAAGGTTGTAAATTGTTAAAATTCCTGGTTTAAACAAATGATAAATATTGAAAGGCTACCAGGTTCAGTCATCTTGCTTGAATCATGGTAATGTCTCTCAACTTTTCTTTGAGCCATTAGCCTTTGCTTCCCCTATTCATTCTCCACAGCACACCTGGAGGGATTGATCCTTCTTTCATGCAAATCTACTCATTTTACTACCCAGGTTAAAATCTTTCAATAGCTCATTAGTTCAAGATAAAGTGCAAACTTGGTGGCATGGCACTCAAATTTCATTATGATCTGGCCTGTGTAGATGTCCCCTCCCTTGCCATAGTTTCTAACTTCACTCAATCACGTGTAGATTTTGACTCTTTCATGCCTCCTTGATTCTGCACAGGCTCTTCCCTCTACCTAGAATGTACTTTTCTCTTTTTTACTTGAAAAAATCCTATCAGAAAATAAAGAATTCACAAGAGTGTCTCCCTTCAAATTCCTCCCCTCCACTGTTCCCGTGCTCTAGAAATAAATACTCAATGCATCAACATGTGTCCTCCGTACCATGTTACTTGTTTCCTTGGTTGCTCCTTGACCATGCTTTAAGCTCCTCTTGGGTAATAGCCATAGTTTATTTTCCTCTATTTCTACAATAACCATAGGTTTTAGCATTTAGCAATTGCTTAATAAATATTTGGTGAAAATTGATAAATAAAAAATAGAGCAATAACGTTCTTAATTGGTAATTCTTTTTGAGCACTTACAAGATAAATACAAAGTGCTTAATGTGCACTTCCTCATTCAGCCCTTACAATAACCCTTGTAGGTAGACCTGGTAATTTTTTCTCACCCTATGCTAATCCAGAGAAGGATCTCAATAAATATTTGTTGACTGAAACTTCACAAGAATCTTATGATACCAGCACTATCAACATACTGATTTCATTGAGATGACATAACTTTCTCAAGGTCCCATGTAGTAAAATTCAGATTCAGGATTTGAGCCCAGGTTGATATGATTCCACAGTTCATGCACTCTACCACTTTGCCTTACTACTTCTCACGTATGAAGAGGAGGTAAATTACTAGATTCTATAAGAAGGAGGGACACAATTACTAGGGCAAAAGGGTAATTGTTCTAAAGCATTTATAATCTACCATATTACAAGACAGAATGATGAAATTCATACTCAGTGCTGGCAATGGGCAGTGAAATACAGCATTATTCTGCTCTTGGATATAAGGAAAATTTCATGGAAGAGAAGGTATTAAATTGAATTTTGAATAATATCAATGACACAGAGAGAAGAAAAGCCATGCTCAGCAACAAAATCATGTACAAAATGTCATGGATGCTTGGATTTTCCTGATGTGATCAGATTAGTGGAGTGTGACTAGCGTGGACATGATGGGAGAATGAAGAGAATATCAGTTGGATTCTCAGAGCTGAGGAAGTGCCTTGAATTCCATGCTAAAGAGTTTGGATTTCATTTTATAAATGAGTGATTAAGAGATTTTGGGAAAAAAAAGAGGAAGATATGTTTGACTTCATGAATTCAGTAAATTATGTGGGTTAGCTTGGGGGAATAAGAAATTAGAGGCACAAAATAGACTAGGAGACCAATGCAAAATACAGGTAAGAAATTAAACAATTAAACTAAATAAGTAGCAGTGATGGTAGAAATAAATGAGTGGATTTAAGATATACTGCAGATTATGAGTCCACAGGATTTTATCAACAGATGAGTGTGGTGTTCAGTCTGAAGAGGTGAGAAGATAAGGAGTCATAATGTATTCTACAACTTGGGATGTCATAAAGCCTTGAGCTGATTCATTAGGATTGATTTAGGACATTGCCTCTCATCAGAGAAATATCCAGGTTAACCATATTTATTTAGTATTGAAATTCATTGATATCACACCTGATTCCAAGGTTCATGTGATGGCCCATAGTAAAAACAACAGGTTATATTGTTTTCAAAATGTAAGAAATTTTTTTTCTTGTCAGAAAAGGCAGACTCTATTTATCAGCTTTTATTTAAAAAGGAAATTGCATTTTTTTTCTTTCTTGTTCTAACGCCAATTGCCTCATAGTAAGCAAAGCAAAAGCTGACATCCAATAATCTGGAAACCACCAAAACCTATCTGACAGAAAGGAGAAACAAAGAAGTTGGAAAGGAAGTTAAAGTCAGGTGTTTCTAGTAGAGAATAGCAAAGTGAATTTAATATAGGAACAAATGTGCTCCAATGTGATGTTTTATGAAGCTTAGAGTTATATAATTTTCATAATTTATATTATCCACATTACCTGTCTAGATGGCCAACCAACAGTATTAAAAAACTCTTCCTAAAGAGAAGTGGAATGTGGCCCCCAAATTCCTTGATTTAACTTTTAATTTTAATCTAAATTTATGTGTAATAGTTGGTAATTATTTAGCCATCTGAATTAGGATCTATTATATAAACTAGGTGATTTTTTCCCCCTAACGTAGTCAGTTTGCCCTAATTGGAACAGGTTAAAATATAGTTGTATTATGCTGCATAAAAATTCCTGGACCTATTTAGCCTCAGTGTAAGAAAACCCTTACTTTCAGAAGACTTAAAATGTAGTTTTTTACTTCTTATTTTGACATGGTAATTTTTATTTTTATTGTTATGTTATGATATATTATGAATTATATATGGACCCCCTGTAAAGAAGTAAGAATTCATAAAATATTTTATTTTTCAATAGACTTTCTTAGAAAACCTTCATTTTAGAACACTTTATTTTCCTTTCAGTTATAATTATTTTACTAATTTAATGCTCTTGGGTCTGTATATATTAAAAGTCTGTAAATAAAAAGTTAGGAAAGGACCTTAACCACTAAATAATAGGTAGGGTGTACCTCAATATATAAGTAAGAAAGAATGTGAAACCAACTGCTAGTGACTGCAGAATCTGCCCAAACATCTCTTCTCCGTATACCGTCACCCTCCAGAGATAAAAATGGCAAGGACCCAGTTGCTACAAGGAATGGGAGCTTCCTAAAAAGATGTCTGACTCTTCCTATTTGAACTCCTTCATTACCCCTCAGCGAGCTGTTGACATCCAATTTGTCACTGCAAATTTTCTACTAAATATCTGTAGTAGATACTGTGGTGTGCCGCCCAGATCGCCCTTCAGGATCCAAGCCCTCATTTCCCCAGTCACTGGGCATGAGGATGCTGACAGCCTGCAGCTGAGACTCTCTCCAGTAATTGCCCTTTGCCAAAGAGGAGCTGCCTCACCAAGGTTGCATTCCTCACTTGGGGCAGCCTTCACCCAATGACAGGACTTTGTGGGTCTTAATTTGGGGCATGTTTGAAGGGTCATTCCAGTTTTAGAGTAAGATGTGGGATCTGCTGAGGCCTCATTTTTTAAAATTTTATTCAAGTATAGCATGCATACATGAACATACATAAACAATAACTGAATAGTCAAAGTTGTGAACTTACAAAACAAACATGCATATCATCATACAGGGCTCTCATAAATCATGCCATCACCAATACCTTGCACTGTTGTGAAACATTTGTTATAGATGATGATACAGCATCATCAAAATATTAATCCTAACTATAGTCCATATCTTACCTTTGGTGTGCTTTTCCCCAAACCCTCCCTATTATTAACACCCTGTATTAGTATTATATATTTGTTAGAGTTCGTTTGAGAATGTACTCATATTTGCTCTGTTAACCACAATCCATCATCTGCCACAGGATTCCCTGTGTTATATAGACTATGTCTTACACAATCCATTCAAAATGTATACTCCGTGGCTCTTATTTTCATCCCAGAGATGTGCTGTCATCATCTTAGTCAATTTTAGAATGTTTTCATTACTCCAAAGGAAAAATCACATACCACTTTTTTACCCCCCTATTGTTGATCCTTAGAATTGATAAATTATCTTTCTTGACATTGCTGCAAAAATATTACAATATTACTGTGAACTGTTGTCCATAAGTTTTATTAGTTGTACTTTTCCCATGTATCACCATATTTTTAACTTTATAATTGAACATTCTTTTAATATTTGTACTACTAATCACAAATCTTCATCCACCACCAAAATCACTGTTATGCAGTCCTTAGATTATCCTCTACCTTCCCTTCAATTGACATTTACATCCTGAGGCCTCTTTTTGAAACTGTGTCTCAGTCTGCCTTCTCCCTCCTCCTGATCTTGTTTCCCTCACTCTCACATGCAACTCTCCATCTCAGATTCAGCCTGTGACTACAATCTTTTTGTTTCAAAGAAGATTTTTATTTATTTATTATGTGTTCTGTTATTGCAAGGGTCATTGAAATAAAACATGAGAAGGAAGCTACCCTGTGAAGAGAGAGTGAGAAATGTAAAGGTTACATTATTTTGAAAACAGATATTTTGACTGCGTGCCTGAGATAACTATGTGACTGGAACAGTTACTTACAAATTACATGTACCTGGTCTTATAGCAAATTCAGTTGGAATCTTTATTAGAATATGCCATCTTGGAATCTTGACCTATTAGTTATTTGACTGAACCACAGTTTCTCCTTCTTAAGGCAATTAAGTGAATTTGGGGGAAGTGGAATGTCAGAAGTTATGCTTTTATTAATTTTATTTGAATGTGGCCTGTGTACAGATTCCTGTCTTTGAATGTGCATATCTTTAAAATATTATATCTATATGAAGTGTGGAAAAACCTCTCTAAATTAAAAAAAAAAA